>DWQX01000294.1:0-48919 GCA_018245475.1 Pharmacophagus antenor | reverse complement strand
TCTTCATTTTCTATTTAATTTTTACTTTCGTGAACAAGTGTCTACTTTTGATATTTTCCGCGAACATAAACATTCTATTAGATAACCTATAATATAATACCAGTGTAAAGAGTTCTCTTTTTTTTTAATAATTTTTTCGAATACAATGACATCATAATTAAGCTGATTTGATGTTTATTCCTTGTTTTTTAAGTCTTTCTATTGTGCAATCCTCATATATAAAATTAAAATCAATTTTGCATATCAAAATATGCTTTACACAGGAATATAATGACACATGTTTTTCTGTAAATGATTTTTACGTATTGTATATCGGAACAGGAAAATTAAATTGTCTTTACTGCTCACTAATATAATTGATTTACGAATCTATATTTATTCTACTGAATATTTTCTTATTGAAAGGATTAAACAGGAGTTGCGTAAACATAAAAACTTTAGTATTAGATTGTGAAGTTTATTCAACTGTTCGGTAACCGCTATTATTTTTAATAAAACATTTATCTATTAAATCCATTCCTGAAGAGGCGTTGGAACTTGTAAAAGACATTTTAAAAGCAACAATTTGACGCCTACATACATACATTCGCCCCCACATTGGCAGTGTAACGGAATCGTCTCTTGGGTGCAATATGATACCGCTATGATAAGTAGAGCAATTGCTTGTATCACAAACTTTGTCATAAAAAGATTTGTGATAAAGTTTGTGAAACGTGCAACTGCCGAGCCCCTAAGACATTGTCCTGCTATTATTTATAAAATGGACGGTTGGTACATAACAAATACTGCTCTAAAAATAATGAAATAGATGAGGGATACAAGACACTGATGCCATGTTTTATGAAATCTCATGTGTAGTTACAATCTATGCAGCTTATTTGACAAAAAACATTAAGCGTTCTTTTACTAGATATTACTAAAAAGTATTAAGATATAATATTCTTTAATTTTTGTTTTGTTTCATTTATCACTTTTCTTAAATTTACAAAACTTTGTGTAATGAGTGTATTCATCTATTTTATATTCACATCTTGACGCTCTTAGCCACATATGTGGAAGTTTTCATGTATATGAAAATCTTAAACATATTATTTTAAAATTTCTTTATCTTCCGTTACTTTACAACCGATGAAAAAAAAAATTAATAGGTTTTGCTGGAATTTTAAAATTAACCGGCATTTCTTTTTTGTTAATTAAAAAATCGTCCCTGAAGAGGTTTAGATGTGCGGAATAGGATATTTTTATCTTAATTATAACACAGTTTTCGAAATAAAACAGTTTTCATAAATGTTCAAGTATAAATGTCGAAGAGATTAGCAATCGAACACGTGCTAGTCTATTGCAGTTAATCCCATTTCCCCAATTTCATATATCTTTACTTATCCCTCTGAGGGAAAAGTTTCAATTGAGTAAGCCTATGTAGGAAGAAAAATTGACAAAGTTTTTCTTTTGATAATATTGAGGTGACTCGACAATCTGTTTTCTACGACAATAATGTTCCCATAAAGTCTCCGGGGAAAGCTTTTTACATATTATTTGTTGGGATTATGAAAACTGCTTTAACTTTACTTTTGGATATGATTGTAAAGATTGTAAATCAATGAATATGTTAAGATGTATAAAAATAATGTAAGCATTGGAGTATTCTTTCAAATATTTTGTTTTAAATAACTCTTCTTATTTATGTTTTATTTTTTGGTGTGATATCAAATACTGGATATTCCTTATAGTTTAATTAACAGATTTCTATAATAACGGCTATCTCAGTAACAGTGCACATTTTCATTTTAAAATAAAAACAAGTATTTTATGATAGAATTGTGATATTTTTATTGTATTGTATAGAAGACATTCCGATTAAGTATGGAATAAAATATCCAGCAAATGACAAGAAAAGCAAAAAACACGGCTCCGATGACAAGCTATTACTCTTTTCATGAAATTTTCCATGACTTTTGCTCAGAGCTGTGGCTGTATCTTAGATTTCACAAGACCCCATAGAAAAAAATCGCACGGCGTTAAATCGCACGATCTTGGTGGCCAGTTGACATCAGAATTTTTTGAGATAATGTGTTCTGCAAATCGTTGCTGCAAAAAGTCGATTGTTTCATGCGAAGTGTGGCAGGTTGCGTCGTCCTGCTGAAACCACATGTTGTCCAGATTCATACCGTCCAGTTGAGGCCACAAGAAGTCCGTTATCATATTCCTGTAACGAATGCCGTTCACAAACTGCGATTTCCAAACACGCCGTCTGACCAAAATCCGCACCAGACAGTTACTTGTTGTGGGTGCATTTGTTTCTTATGGATTGCCTGAGGATTTTCCGAGTCCCAAATTCGACAATTTTGTGTATTTCCGAAGCCATTCGTATGAAAGTGCGCTTCATCGGAGAAAATGACTTTTTTCACTTTGCTCCATTACCCATTGAACGAATTGCCGGCGCTTTCCGTGGTCTGCTGGTTTGAGCTCCTGAGTTAACTGAATCTTGTACGCATAAAGGTGGAGGTCTTTAGTCAAAATTCGCTGCGTAGTGCTTCGTGAAATTTGAAGAAGTTGAGTACGATGACGAATTGATGTTTTTGGGTTTTCGGCAACACTCGATTACAGCAGCAATGTTTTCAAGAGATCGACCGGTATGTTGATGCAAAGGATTCTAATTATCCATAATCGACCCAGTTTCTTCAAATTCAAAATTTTTGACCACTTTTCGAATGATTTCCACATTAGGTGCACTTCCTCGGCTGAAAATTTTGCGAAGTTTGCGAGCGGTTTCAGCGTAACTTTCCCAATTTTTGTAATGAGTGTTCACAATTATAACGCGTTGTTCTTTCGAAAAGTGTTCCATTTTTTATAATCGTGATAAACAGAGGTAACAGCTGTCAAATTTCAGAGTTGCCACGTGCATGAGAAAAAAAACCAATTCTACAAAGTGCACTCTTACTGAGACATCCTTTATTAGGTTGAATTTTGTACTATCCTAACTTTTATGTAGTAAGGCGTTGATTGAAATTTTATATGTAGTAGTAAAAGATTCATCCGCTGGATAAACTCATCTATATAGGTAAGTATTTCAGATATACTAGGCCATTGGATTCGATAAGTCTGTGATATAAACTGATAGTAAATCACCGCAACGTTAATAATGTACTAATAACTAGCTGTCCCGTGTGAATATTTTGCATATTAATTATGCAATGCATATTAAAATAAATTTATGTAATGTAATTGATTTATTTGTAAATAAGAAAGTACCTGTCTCTATTTAAATAGTGAATAATATTTAATCATTATTTATGCTCAGATAACAGCTGTAGAGCATGATTAATGAAATAATTTGAGATAAAACCTTAAACGCTAAGTTAATAACCGTGAATAATTCACAATCATTATTCACCACTCATATTTAGAAAAAAAATGCGTCACTTTCCGGTAGAGTATTAAGAGTGCAAACACGTTCATATTTGAAATGTTTATGTCACTTTTGTAATTTAATTCAGTAAAGAATTGGAAGAAGACGATTTTAAGTTTTATAGTAGATTTGCAAATACTCGCCTGCTTCTTTGGGCGTTATTTTTTTTATTATTAAGATTAATTCCTCTCCACTATATGTACTAGTTTTCGAGTGCATCGATTCGGAGGGTAAAACTTTTATTGCATATTAGACCCTCCGTCCGGAAATTAGGAGGGTTTTTCTAAAGATAAAGAACACACTCTCCAAAAATCATATCTTTAGGAACAACGGTTTAAGCTGTGCGTTTATATAAAGGTCAGTCAGTCGTAGAATCAGTCAGTCTTGAATTTTATAACTTTAAATTAACAGATTAAATTCTAATAATTTGATATTTATTGTTATGTTAATTGTCAACAGCTGGGGGAAGGGGTGGAGCTGACGTTGGGCGAGTTGCGCGCGATGGCGCTTCGTCAGCAGCAACAGATCGACACCCAACACCAGCTGCTCTGCGCTAAGGAGCAGCGGCTACGGTACCTGAAGCAGCAGGAGGCACGCCAGCACCAGGTAATTATGTTAACCGTTAATTAACTTTTTGACTACTTTGGACATATTATATATACGAGTCGGGTGGAACTCATGGATGTGGTGTTCGGCGGCGTATTTCTATTTTTATTCATCTAAATCACTAATGTAGTATTTTATCACTTATGTGTGCAATAAAACCTAAAGGTATGGATACCACTGCGCCCTCGATGCCTGATTTGTTTTATTTTGGTTTCCTGTGTGTATGTGTGGGTGAGATAACTCAAAGCACTTAGCAATCAAAGGGTTAAACATTATTTATTAAATTTCTAAATAATTTCTTGGAAGAGTTTTATCTCGTATTTTTAAAGCAATCAGCTAACTGTTGACTTAAATTTTTAATGATGTTAAATAACAATGAGACCTTTGATGGTTAAGCGTGGTCGCCTTGAGAGCTCCATATGTACAACTGCCTGAAAACAACAACGCTGTCATAGCGTATATTCACACTGAGGGTGGTAGCCAGCAAGTCAAGTTCAGAAAAACCCTTTTACCATATTAACTCCAATACGCACGGAATTCAACCTGGGACCTCCTTGTTACAAAGCAAGATGATTATCACCGCGCCACAGTGCTAGCCAATTCATTATCAGCCCGCGACAGAAGGCTTATATTAATTATTTTTATATACAACATAACAGAAATTTAACAGTACTCGGAATATCCATCAAATAGCGTTTCAAGCGAATTCAATGTTCGTCCTTTACATAGCTACAAAAACCTTTGAAACTGTCAAAATATTTCAGATTACTTCAAGCAGTACGTTTTTTTATATAAGACTATTAATAATGAACAGTTAGTTTTAAACCATTTGTTCATTTTTTATTCTGTCACCACCATGATAATTATAATAAACTAGGTATGCGACACAAACGTACCGCATATTTCATATTTATTTTTTACTAATTATAGTGTTAACATTGAGCCATATTAAGAAGGTCTGCCTTAGGTGTCAAGATATAAAAGATGTAAATTTTACAAAAGACATGAAATTTGACAAAATAAGACAAAATTATGATTATATTATAATGGCATCCAGAGTTTAACAAATAAAAAAAGCACTTCGAGATTTAAGCACTATGTGTAATTAATCAATATTTCAGCACGATGCTACGATATGTTTCGTAGTTAGCAGTCAATTGATTGATCACTACTGAAGATAATGTACTGCTGTACGATCTATTAGTTATATTTAAGTGCATATGTCATTCGTTATAAAATTTTATGTAATACCAACTTTTATATCGTTTTATTCGATCAAAAGGGTGGCAATTTTTTAATTTAATGTAGTAAATAGTAAATACATCGGTTCGATGAAAAAATACATGTTGCTGTCAATTTTTATTATGGTGCTCGGTCGGTGCAAAGCGTTCTCAAAAAATTTGTGTTTCTATATAAATTTTAATTATGAATTTATCGTCTACACAATAAAAATATAGATGACTGCGGAAATACAAATATCATGCCTGTCGCGTACTGCCGCTAGAATTGGCTAATTGGATAAATAAATCAGAGTTGGACACCATTGTTCTATGCAAACATTTATATACTGCAGTTGTCAATTCACTTGCCAAGAGTGATATCTGAATCGATTTATATATCCTTAAATCTGTCAAAAATATCTAAATAATGTATAATCTCATTAGGATTTTGAACAAATAAATTGAATTGTGTTGTTATTTTTAAATGTTTTAAAGCTAATATGTGGAAGACGTATTGCATAATTTCGTATTCAATAAGAAAATATATTAAAATATTTGTTATTGATTTCATTCCGATGGCAAGAAGTTTTTAAATTCGATAAGTTTCTTTATTCTGTGTGATCACTCATAACTTTTAAATGAATAGTCTGAACTTAATGGTTCCCTTTTGAGAATATAATTAATTTTGACGAAGTGTGTTCCTTACAAAAATTCTAGGCTCAGTGTGGGAATGTATAAAAGAGTGATTTTACATCTGTTCATAATTTCTGTTCAAGTTTATTATTTGATGTTTCTTTAAACCATAGGTTTTTTTTTGCATCGTATATTATTTAAAAGGTTTTGACATAAATTAATAGTTTTTCCTTGAAAGAATAAAGTTTAATTTTTAACAACGATTTACGAAAACTTATTATTTGAGATATGCAATCCTGAGAAAGATGTCCTTAGTGGAGAAAGGTAGGAAATGTTAAAAGAAATATTAATGATGTAGCACGCCTGGCGGTCAGCATCTACAAAATATTCAAAGTGCTTCCTCTATTTACAAGACCGAAAGTGCTCTGTATATTTTATCAACAGGAGCTACAAGGTACAGATCGAAACGAGTACGAACGAAAACGAAAACCGGACCGCACATAGTTAATTTATTAACTAGTTCCGGTCCTTTTGCAGATGTTGACGGCGTCCAAATAATGAAATTTATTACATAAATTGAAAAATACGATCATATATGCAATCTTATGAAAGTTATGAATTCTTCCGGTAAGCCATATAAGTTATAAATGACGAACGAAAACTTAAAACGAAAGATGGTTGCAGTATAGTTAAAAAAAAAACAGTTGACAGTAGAAAAGAAATTATATTTTGATCATTTTGATAGTTAACACTAGATTTACTGACACATTTTTATGGTTTTCTTTTCGTGTTCGAAGTAATTTTATGCATTATTTTATCCTAATTTTTGTTGTTTTACAATAAAATGTATAGAACAATGTTTCCTGAGGCGGTAAAAAGTAATAAAAAGTCAAACCCATATTTAGTGGTTCCGTCAAATTGAAGGGTCTGGTAAATCTAATGTTAAGTTCAATTTAAAGAAACCATTTAAGAAAAAGCAAATTGAAGTAAGCATGGAAAAATTAATAATAATAATTTTTATCGTAAACATACGACTAATCGAGAAAAAAATTGGCGCGTATATTTTTACATGGAGGTTTTTATTGTTCTCTTTTTAATAGCTCTCCGCCAGAAGATGTTGCATATGAACTCTCTTTTTTCTGTTAGTTTAATGGTAATATTTCATAACAAATATTCATCATGACTTATATAGAACTTATGTTTTAATGAAAAGTTATACAGTGGTATGATGTGAACTTAGTATTGTATATAAGAGATATTAGATTCCGTGACTGTAAAGAGTAAATGTATATCACTATGCTTTCTTCATATAGGTATATTCTAAGTAATTACTGCGGTAAATTATGTTCATGTCGCTTTTGAACACCATTAATGTAATTGTTTTGAGTCCTAACGGTCTGCAATAATTACGATCACAATTTTATATCCGCCATTCGATTCTTGTGTTTGTGTTTCAGTTATTTTATGTATATTTTATTATAATTAACTTACAGCATTAATAACATTTGTCCCATGTAGAACTTGTCTCCAACTCTCAGAGCAGTGGCTGTGGAATAATACAACTGTGAAATATGTCATTAACTGTTATATAAAATTTAAATAAAACAGTAACGTATATGTAATTATTATTTTTCAATAATAAAATTTTTATAGTCATAATACTGTATTTTTGGTCATTCCTTTTTATTTGATTAAACAAAAAGTCTTGAACATATTAATTTCCTGTTATAAACTACACTTTTGCATAAAATACCAATGTTTTGCTTCATACTTCGTAATCGTAATTAAAATTTTATCGATGTTTAAAAGTACATAAATTTGAATTAAGATAAAATCTTTTCGTTTTATTATTACTTTAATTACTGGAAATTTGCGATAAGGAGTGAGCAAACTTATTTAGGCAAGAATGTGACTTTGTAAATAATCCTTTTCTCGGGACCTACTTCCGTCCTGTCTGATTGGGAATTTAATATCGGTCTCGAGATACTTATTTCAAAAATGCTTTTAGAACCGGTGGCTTAAGACTTTAATGAGTACCAAAACATTTACCTTCGCAATTTGTAGAAAGGCCGTAAAAAGTGTATTTGACGAAAGTGTTTATGTTACAAATTTATTGCATATGCCGTTGTATGCTCTAAACTATACGATTGATCGAACAAAGACTTCTTATTGCTTTGGTTTTCCAATCGCGCGGAAGCTTATAAAAAATCGTAACGGTGATACTAGAAAAGACTTATTACTCTCGTCCTTCTTTGATAAAGTTAATTACGGACTTTATTAGTAGTTTAATTACTCGTAACAAAAAATATCAACTAATTACATAGTTTAGATGTATTCATCTATCAGCAACAATTATTAATTATAATTACAGACTTATGTACAATTATTTATATATATGTCTAAGCTCATGCTACCTGATACATTAAATATCATTCCATATACTAAAAGAAATTTACAATGTAATGTAAAAAATGAAGACATATTTTTATCTTTTGTAAATAATATGGTTGATATTCGCGCGCAATTATGATTTCAGTCCAAAATTTTAACCTGAAGTTGTTATTGTTTGTTAAAGTAAGATATTTAAATTGAACAGAAATAGAATAGGTATTAGAGAAATTGTGCAAGTAAAAAAGACTGTGATGTTTACAATTTAATTATAGTAACAAGTATAAAATTATTTTTAATTATGCTGTGAAGTAAAACTTTCAAAGTACCCTGGAACCTATATTGACCTCCAATCTCCATTTAACTTTTAAATTATTTTAATTTGTAATTCTTTTTATATGTACTTAAATCTTAGCAATACAATGACAATTGATTATTCACCATTTGCGTAACGAAGTACAATAGTCAGCGTTCAATTGTTTTCAATATAAATCGTTATTATCGAAAACAATTGAACACGGACTTCGCTGATGGAACACTGCTTGAATTTTATAACAATGTATGTGAATTCTTTTCATTGGCTATTGCACATACCGTTTTATAGGTACACCGATTATATAACAAGTTCTTAAAGTATAAAACATATACAAATGTACTGCTTTTCTATAATGTCAATTATGGCAAATATTTTAAGTTTTTTATTGGATTAATTGTAATCGCAATATGTAAATATTAACACGTTAAATATATTTAAATATTTTATATAAACCATCTAAAAATAAAGAATAATATAACAATGAAGTTATACCAAAGTACGTCTAAAATGTATTGCTTAGAGAAGTATTTGAATAAAATTAGTCAAAACTAGCTCAATGTTAATGGAATAAGTCATGTTTTTGTTTCAATCACTACTATATTTAGTCTTATCGCTGTGATAATAAGAACTGTTTTCCCTTATTTTCTTCACTAGTATCAAATTACCTTGATGAATTGTTTTCTCTTTTTAATTGAGTCTCCCAGTTCATATTAAAAAGAAAAGTTTTGAAATTTGCTACGGTCTTGTTTGTTTTGTGTATAGACATAAGATTAATTTTTTTACAAATATATGCACGATTGTAAGAACGCATTAATTTTATTTAACTTTCAAAAATTAAGAATTTAAGTATACTTGTTTCATGTTTACAGTGTGTTTGCTCTACATTATTCTGGTATTTTTACATTTTTATAATTGATAGAAAAGGGCTGATTGTTATTATATATTATTATTTTTAATAAATATATATTGCTCGTATCATTGTAGTAATTATATATTTCAGAGCACCACGTTTAAGAATCATGAGACAGTATTTGTAAATTTTAGTCGAATCTACAAGTATAATGTCGCGTAAATAGTCTCTCTCGTTCACGTCTGTCGAAACATGAGTCAGCGCGGTTCCATCTATTGTGTCGATTACAATTTTGGTTAAATTGACTTCTTAATATTAAGCTGTCATCAGAGATTATCGTCAACAGTATTAATTGCTTCAAATTCATTTGCTTAAAAGGGATCAAGGTATGTAAATAGCACTAGGTACAATAAAGTCGGGGAAAATTAACATCAGCCGCAAGATTGCGTAGGCTGTGTGTGATTTGGTACGTTACCCGTAACAATATATTACACAGAAATCGTATAGCGGAGCTCACTGGATATAACCCACACCATTTGTTGGGAAAAAAATGTACATTTATGTATATGTACATATATACATACACTGTTATTAGGATGTACTGGCGCCAATTCATGCCTTACTTTTGTATTTGTAACATAAAAAGGCAACAAGTACGTAAGTAAACATAATGTTATTAACTTTATTCTATTATAATATGAATCCATTAAGGCCTTGAAGCGATGTTGTGATCTTGCTTGCGTTGGATAGGCAAATGAATTAGGTTATGTTAAAAGAGGAATAAATAATTCGTTTAACGTATCTTTAAAAAATAAATTCAAGAAAGTTATCTCTGTCTTACAAGAAAAATACATTTTTAAAAATGTGTAAATCATTTTTGTGTGCTTTTATGAAAGTGACGTAATAAGCAAGTATTGTTTTTCTCATAATTAATAATTTATGTCAATCAGTTTTATTTGAAAATTATTAAATACCAAAGACTAAAATCAATGTTTTATACTGACAAAGGATGTAGTATATTATTAAAGTAAAACATTTTTAGTTTTAAACTTTTGTTAATACCAAAAGTAAGAAAGTATCACTATGCACATTTTACTTCAAATAAGTACTTTACTTGAAATAAGTAATAAGTAATAATTAATTTATTGGATTAAAAATATTAACAAATTCTTTAGTCTTATAAAGTAATAAAAGAAATTGAAGCTCTTCCATTATTCACTGACCATTTTTTTAATCGATGAAGCGGAGATTAAATCCACGGACGATCTCCAAAGCGCATTTAAACTGCAAGCGACTGCATCGTTCCTCTTTAGAGATAGATATTTACAATGAGTGCTCGATTCACTCTCCGTCGTATCTTCAATGCGGGTTTGTGTACATTACACATCTTCAAAACCATTTGCTGCTATCAAAGCGCCTGCTATCTCGACAGTGGGAAACGTGCGAAATCCGTATTTGAATTAGAAAATACTGGAACTTGCACGCTGAGCTCTGTACTAATGTACCTGCACTAATTGCACTCCAAACTATCTTCACAGAGGGAATTTGATTGGTCACTTTAGAAACTCGTATTTATTATTAAACGGTTTTAAAATTAAAATAATCGAAAGTCAGTCGATGTGGTGGTTAAGAGTAAGATAATATTGGTAATATTGGTGTTCATTTATATATTATGAGCACAATAGGTTATGGAAAATGTTTTAAGCGAGATAATAATATTACTAACATACCTGGGACAAATGTTATACCGAAAGACAAGAACGGTAACAAATGTCTCCACAAAACATCAGAAGCGCGAAAATAACACGAAATGTCCCGATGTACGCGACACCTTAACATTGGCTGGAACATATTTAATTTGGATTAATTAACGCGATGAAGCGTGTCACCGTGCAAACTCGAGTCGTTCAGTAATTAAAGAACGAGGAAGGGCAGCTGTATAACAAAAAGTTATTCGTAGTCTCTACGTAGACATTATTTTGCTGTCCTTTATCTTTTACGCTACAAATACGATTTATTTTCCTTACCGAATACCCAGAATTTTTAAAAAATATCTCATAAAACTTTGAACCGGTTTAAACTTTTTCTAATTTTTTGTATTTTTTAAATGGATTTTTAACTTCTCTTTAACGCGCGGTTATTGATGTAAGAAATTAGATAATCACGTATGATTTTTTTCATTCAGCGAAAAATTTATTTTATTATGACAACAAATAATTTTAGTAGCGATTAAATACATCAGAGCTATTATTACTCTTCGCTGTAAGTAATATTTTTTTTTTACTGTCCAAACATTTATTTCAATAATATCTAACATCGAACTCGATAAATAATATCGAAATTTAAATTTATAAGAAATCCATTAATAAATTTCCACTTAAAATTTAATTTGGAGAAACTTTCAACTTCAGTATCAAAATTGTCCTAATATAATTTGGGGAAAGCTTGAGGAGGTGAGAGGAAAAAATTAAATTTTCGTTGCCGGTGTTAATAAATCTCTTAGCAGAGACCCGGACGTACGTTACCCTAATCTGATATTTATCGCTCTACTAAAAGAAATAAACTCTTCTCACGCAATAAATAAGCCTATAAAATAAGTGAAAAGTCCATTGTCGACAAAGTGGGATAAATGTACTGAATATATAAAAGTTTAATAAATGAACCATAACTTATAAGTTATTTAAAATAATTTCAATTATAATATCATATTATCTATCTATATAATCTCACTCACAAATTATACAACTAGCAAGTGCAGGAACTACTTTTTTTTTTAATGATGGACCTATTTTTGGGGAACATGGGGATCGCCACTCATTATTCTTTTGACTAAAGCTTTATTAGCTTGTAAGAGAGAAGTATGAGCTCATTGAAAAAGGCGTAAAATTCACTTAATGCTATATATATATAATACAGCTTATTTCCTTCGTTATTTTGAATTTAAATAGCTTCCGGAAATTGAACGGCCGTCACAGTCCTATCGTTGATTTATTCAAGATTGAGGCTCAATGTGTTGTAAAACAATCCTAACAATTTGATAAGTGTTATGGGCTTGAAAGTATCAGCCTCCATAGCGCAGTAGTTTACCACTTGCCAGATGATACGGAGGTTTCGTGTTCTTTTCCGATATTTCTTCTGTAGTGAAATTTGGATTGTAGTAGTTTTTTCACCCCACCTGGCTTACTATTATACTCGATGTCAATCTGCTGCAAAAACAGCATAGCCGTGTTTCGGCGTTCATACATATGAGGGGCGAATTATTTTAGGAGAGTGCGCTTTGTCGTTCAGGGCTTCATTGTTACTGAAAGCCATTTGTCAATTGAAAGTAACTAGTAGCTCATTGCCGGTAAAAGAATTTAGCAATGGATGAACGTACTATTTGTATTGTCACAACGTTTTATAAAAAAAAATTAGATTGGAATTATTTAAATATTAATAATAAATTTAGATATTCCTTTTTTAACATATCTCTTTTGACAAGGTTATATTTAATGCGAGTATCACGTATCAATTTTTGTATGAGAGCGAAGTTTTGAGGTATACAAAGCAGCGTCATATTCAGTTCGCGTAATTTGTTCCCCCGCACATAACCGTCAGCGCTTTGATGCGGGTTTTCTTTAAACGAAGCATGAAAACACTCGCAAAGCCTATGAATGTTAGCCTTATCGTGTATAGTATTGAAAAATTGGTAGCTTGACAATTTTTCTTTAATAGTTGCTGCAGTTTTTTATAAATTTTATTTTTGATCAACTTTGTGGAAAGGTTTTAATGATGTTTAAGTAAATTATGACTTTCATTGACACGTAATCATTCTGTTAAGAATTAATATCTAAATAACATTTAATATATTTTCATGCTTTAAGTGCTTATACATAAAACTTAAATTCGATCAGTTTTGTATTAAAATTATGCACAAAATTCTAGAAATTTTTAACCGACTACAAGACAGAAAGTTCTCAGTTTTATGTCCATACTTTACCCCTATTTGTGTATATGACTGCGCCTAACCTTGTACACAAATTCAATCGATTGTTGAGAAAATAGGCAAGGTTTGATTTTCTACCTGTTAATTTTTATACATATTTAATATTTTTTTAGTATTGTACCTGTTATTTTTTTCCCTAAATTATATCATCATTACATGTAAATTAAACAAACCATTTCTTGTTACATGCAGAAAATGTGAAGTCTCGTTAGTTAAATGTAGCTTTTGCATATGTTATGGTTAATGATTGTGAATATTCAACAGGTGGCAGTGGAGGGGGAACGGTTGCGAAGATTGCGGGAGCGCGTGGAGGCACAGGAGCAGAAGCTACGGAGGCTGCGGGCCCTTAGGGGTCAACTGGACAGAAACAAACAAGCAAATATTGCTCTCAGTAAGTATTATATCTCATGGTAATATATTAATAATGTAAATGTGATACATATTCAATAAAAAATAACACAGCTTACACTTGATGGATAGTTTATTGACAAAGCGCTCGAGGCGAACGCTATGCAGTTAGTAGTAGCAGAGTTAGGAGGTGTAGGGGTTTTGCTCTGACACATAAAAATGGCACTAATTAATGTCACAGGCGCTTGTCCACTAGATTCAGTACGACACCAAAGTTCCGGTGTCACTGGACGGCATGATTTTCACGTTCACGCAGGGGGCAATTTTTGTGTTCCTCACTGTGGTTGAATACGCTTGCCGCAAGGGTATTGAGCTATAAGTTTACAGAGTATTGTGTATCAATAAAAGTATTGAAAAACAAATTCGTATAAATGCAACACGTTAACTAATTGTATAACATCCTTGGCTATTAGTTTTAGATATTTACTGTTTAAAAAACTCAAGTTCGCATGCTATATCGTCAGACTGATGAGAGATTAGTGTGAGCCACCCGTGACTCACGCCGCCCGATGGGAGACTCGACTGTGAACCACCGGTGGTACACGCCGGCTTGAACGTGTGAATAATATAACCACCTTCATATTTTAAACCTTTGTCGATACAACTGACTTATTTGTCAAGTTTTCAAAGAAAAAAAAAATATGTTTTTTAGTATAAACTTCAAATTAGTCCAAATGTGCAACTTATATATAATGTGTCATATTTAATTCTTATAAATAAATATTGTAATTCAAACGGTTCTATTTCAAAGACCAACATACAAATAGCCAACATTGATTTCTGTTTTGTGAGCATATTGTTTATAATGACTTTAGTTACCAAAAGCCAAGGCGAACGGATAGCGTTTGGTCGGAAACTTGTCGACTTTAATCGTATAATTAATGTAACCGCGCTGCTGGGGCGCTACAGATTAGCTATTGAGGTCAGCAATAAGCACATAACAATAGGTACCGTATTTAGACTGAAGGAAGAAATGGGCCCTTAGTAGCTTCAACTGTTAGATATAACTTTTTCACTGATAACAGTAGAAAAGTGTATTAATTAAATCTAATATATTTCAAATACATGTAAAATTATGTTAACGTATTGTATATAATTTGCAATTAACTGTTTGCTTTGTGGTTTTTACGTAAAAACTGCACATTTGTTTCGCTTCATTACTTTAACAATTATGGAATTGTGGGAACGTTGCGGCATTTACTTCCTTACTATCAATTTTTGCAATTATTACAATTGTAGCTTCATTCGAGTGTAAACCAACAAACCGATTTTTTTATAAAATATCCCATCCTAAAGTAGCTGAACAATTTTGTTAACTAACAATGATTGGATGAAAAGTGTAAGAATAGTTTCCGAAATATGCTAGAAAATATAGAAACGTTTTGACTGCTTCCATGGCGCAATAGTTTACCGCTTGCTTTGTATCGCGATGGTAACAGGATCGACTCTCGGGCCATAGGCGTAGTGAAATCTAGATTTTTTCGAACTTGCCTGGCTAGCTATTACACTCAATGTCAATCTGCCACCATATCAGCATTGCTGTGTTCCGGAAGTTTTAGTGACACAAGTATTCTGAGCCAGGCGAATTATCATCTGTGGCTTCACTGTCACTTAACATTAGATGAAATCAAGGTCAAATATTAGCCCATAACCGTAAAAAAAAAAAGAAACACAAAACAGGGCCTCGGTAGCGGAGTTACATACCGACTACGTAATTTGACTCAAAAAAAACCTCTAATCTGAGCCTCAGAAAAAATTGTATCGTGTATTAACTCTCTAAAATTGTTTCACGAGTATAATAGTTAACTATTTAAAAGTTGAATCTTTTACTTGCCTAATAAAGAAAAGTAACCTGTGCTAAAAGTCTTATATACCATTAATGTTTAATGGTTTTCTTTAAGAGGAGGAACTGAATAGATTTGGAATTATTAAAGATTATATCATTGCAAGGTTTTGGTACGGTGTCATAGTTTGAATTTTTATTTTTCGCTAATATTGTTATATTAGAATGGGGCGTACAATAAATAAAATTATCTAAAACGTAAATATTCCAGGTTTTTTATAATTTATAAAAGAACCTTGGAGTATGTTTACTTCATTCTGTTGAGGGTTGCTAAAGATTTATAACAAATTTTCTAAATAAGCTATTTCCTCAAAGCATCTAATGGAAGTTTTGACAGCAGAAGTAAATATTTCCCCGTTTATTGGTAAACACGGACAAGACCGATCGATGCCATGTCGTAAAGAAGCTATTTATTGGATAACAATTCTGTTTATCACTTTTGTTAACAAGTTTCTTAGTTTAACAACTTTGAACTTGTTTTAGACGGCTTTATTACCTCTGTTCATTCTTTATTGCGACCTTTCTCATATAAAAGTAATATAAAAAGAAGAGATTTTTAATATTACTTCTTTTGTATGTTGTGTAAATACGAGTAAAGTTACACCCATGCGTGCAATATTAATATACGTTCAGGTTAGCATCAAGGTATGTAATTCGCTTCAATAGTTTCGGGTTCAGCTCGCGGTTCTGAGTTCAAATCTGCCATTGAATATAAAAGTTTTTTTTTACGAATGTGGCTGTCGTGGCATAGATCAATGCGCAAATTACCATACGAATATTATTCCTTCCCGTATTTATACGATGTATTATTACTACCTATATTAAGAAATAACTTAATTATTTATGTTTATCCAGTTTTGATAATTTACATAAATTATAAAATTTTAACGAGCAAACTTCATCGTCGCGTAACTTATCGTAATATCCTTTATATAAATTGTTAATAGTATCAAGAACGTTGAAAAACGTGTCTTTTTGTGTCGTAGTATTTTATTAATGATGGGTATACTCGTTAAACATACTTAACTGCTTAAACACGACAAGCACAATCTGGTGCTTTGTCAACAAAAAAGACGAGCATTTTACAATCAGACGAATGTCTTGCTCATCTCGGAGCTTCGTTATATAACAAATAAATGAATGGTCCCCCATACAAGTTTTTTATCCCCTATTACACTCCATTCGAGTTTAATTTTTTCGATAAATAGTTGACATATATTAATCTCGTAGTATCCATGTATGTATCAAAATTAATATATGTTTTATTGATTTAACACTAGTTTACCGTTAATTACACCTATTAATTAATGATTATATTTTATTTTCTATAAAAAGTATACAAAGAATAGTTGTCGTAAATGGTAAAGAAAGATCTCATAATTCGGATATATTTAACCGTTTTTCATTGTTACGTCAAAATGATGCTTCCAGTATAGCTAGTGTTAAGCATGAAAACGTAATAAACTAGATGGATAGAACGTTTATTGTTAATAAACAGAACACACACACAAATAGTAAGAAACAATTCAAGTAAATAGTTTTAGCTATAAAAATCTTTGCACAGATAGTGCACCGGTTTGTGTGTGCTGCAAAGGTACAAAGGCCGTAGATCAGTGCACTTTCCACCTGCTGCAGGTGAAGCACTGATTTTCAGCTACTGCCAGCTGTACAGACGCGAAACTAAGTAAATGATATAATAAAAAGTATTTTCATTTATATATAGAGAAATACAGAAAGAAAGTTGTCATTTAATTGCGGAAAGATTATTACACAAGACTATTACATCCACTACGAAGTGCCAGAAATTGTATTATTGTTTTTATAACAGGAATTATTTAAAATGTTTTTTTAAAATTAAGAGTATGGGGTTAGCGCAATAAACTTTAAAATGCAAACTGTAATTCAAAATGGACGCTATAAAGAACACCTGAGCCGCCGGTGACGAATCGTGATCAACATTATGCCGCCGTATTTACAGGCCAGGGCCTGGAAAATGGAAATAAGAAACTTAATTAAAAATGGACGCGATAAGAATTTTTGTGACGTTCAATTAAAAATGACAACCTTCTTTCTACTTAGTTTCTTGTTTAAGAGTTTTTATTAATGCAAAAAATCTACCCTTTTTATTGTTAAAATTACATTAAAATCTTTTAAAACTAAAAAAATAATGTATAGGATATAAATTATCAGAGAAGAGAGTGTGAAATGTTTTATGTTGCAAATAATATTTTGAATCGAGGTTGTAAGTGTTATATTCGTACAATAAAATTTATATTAACTCACAGTTTTCTATTGATTATTTAAAGAATAATAATTGTTTCATATCCATTTTATTTTTAATTTGTCTATACTAAATAAATACATGTATCACGACATCAAACTTATGCGTACTTAATTTTCCGTGAAAAGTGAAACTTCGATATTCGATATCACGTGTAAGATAAGTAAATTAATCTATAAACTCAATAATAAACTATATCTGTTTGCTAATAATTGACTTTCAAGTGCATGCTCAACTCATCGCTTAATGCATTTAATTGCTTACAAAGCAGAAGCAATTGGATAGCTCGTGTATAGTTAGTTCATTTACCTAACATTATGTTCAATACGTACTTTCTGTTATTGTGATAATAGCAATAAATAAAGCCTGTATATATTAATTTTATTTGTGTATTATATTATGTATTATGTATTAAATTACTTGTATCAAAGGATACCTATAATGTTTCGTAAAAATTCAAACGCCAGTGACAATGATTAAATAGTAACGGAACTTGTTTACAATTTAAGTTGTCTAGAAGTAAGGTCTAAATTATATTTTTTTAATAAAATTCTTTAATTACTATTTCTTTATCAGTGAGAATCTAAACAAAATCGGACCAGCCATTTCTGTTATTACTAAGAAAAGGGGGGCAAAAATTGTTAAAATTGGGTTCTAGGTATTGTTATCGCGTGAACATTCATAAATTATATATAGATATTGCATTTACTTGTAAAGATGTGCGAATAATGGTTTTTTTTGTTTATTAAAAATAAACTTTAAATATCAGAGCACAAGTAATTAAATAACGTATGAAAATGTTAAAAACCTATTATCATTCATGTGCCATAAGTTAATTTATAGTCGGCGCTTCCCAAATTTCACTTAGCCCGAACTTGGTTCATTTCTTTTGACTGCTAATTTATTATTCTAATTTCTCGCATACTTCGAAATTTGTTTTTATTAAATATGTTTTTCCTTTGTGGATATTTATGATGATTTAAATATAATTAGATTTGCATTAAATAGAAAATACCTTATTACAAATATATAGCATGAGTTTTAATTTCGTTCAAGCAATTAAAATGACACAGTAATGATAGAAATTGTATTTTAAAGAACTACGAATAATAAAATTTATCTAAAACAGCTGCAACAGCTTGAGGGTGTATCCAATGTATCCGATGTAGTCTCATGACAATCTCCGTTGAATACAAGCATCGTATTGTGGACATAACAATTCGTTTGTCCAGTAGTTGACGGGTTTTTCATTTAGGAGCCCATCTCTCGGATTTACAGTGGAAAATTTCAACACAGCTGAGTCGACATTTCCATTAGATGCTGGTTGTACGTTCGATTTTTGAACTGCACTTCGGTTATATTTACTTGCTGAATATTTTCTCCAAATTATGCTTTGTACGTTTTATATTTTAGATTATTCTTCAATTAAAACGATAAAAAATTTAAACACACTTGATATAAATTAGTCTTTTAAATGTATTGTCTGTATTCGACAGATGAAAAACTTCTGATTTGGACGCATACTATCATCATTGCCATCACCATTTGATCCAGTTTTGAAACATGGACTTCGATATTGCCTTCAAATATATGCGGTCAACTTTTCACGTCTCTCCGCTTTCAATAGAACTAAGCAAAGTCTAAAGTGAAATAAATAATATTTAAATTTCTCATAAAATTTTTAAAACGTATTCTTAAAATATAATCTTTTAAACGCTGAAACTTATTTTAATGATGCTTATATAATTAGAGATATATTGTAAACGTTTGTTCTCTAATCGAGTTTCGAAATACCAATAATAAACTTTTATCGTGATCTTCCAAACACTGTGTTGTTTTAAGTCATTCCATTTGTTCTTTGCTTTGATTTATTATTAGTTGTACGTGTTCTTTTCGATTAATGAATAAATTTCACATATTTCAACATTCTGTTCGTACTCGACGGTTCTTATAAGTATTATTTTAGAAATAAAATCACGTCCAACAAAACGTATAAAAAAGTTATAAATACATTTAAAATTCTATCCACTTGAGCGTAGGAATGACGTGTGTCAAAGGAAAAACGAAATATTTGCTTACAAAGAAAGAATGGACGTATTTCAATGTTAAAAAAAAACACAATTTTTATGTTATTAACAGAAATTTGAAATTGAATATTACTATTGACGAATAATGAATTGTTTACTGTTAGTAAATTGGAAGAAGTCTGAACACATATAACCTACAGTGTCCTTGAGGTAAAAATCAATGTTTTCCTTCTTTATGTAGTGGACATCGATCAATACTTCGTCGCACAGAAGTTGGTTAGCAACAGCTAATTATTTTTGATCAACTACTTTATTTACTAAAGTTGTAATTATATTTTTTTATACCTTTATTACTTCTAAATTTTTAGTTTTCTTTGAACAAATTATTTCAAAATCTTACAAACTTGGATCAATTATTACATGTCCAATGTAAAACCTTATAAAATAGCGCAAGTCTGAAAAATTATTTTAATTGTATACATTCATTAACAGCAATGACAAAAAAAAATTGTTCTTGTTAATTAAGAAGGTAAGTATGCGAATTAGGTCGGAAACTTTATTTCTCAAAACGACATTCCTCTGTGAAAAAGGCGCAGGTTTGAGATAACACTTTAGGATGGTTTTTATTATTTTTTAATTAATACAGTTTTAATAAAATTATTTATTAGCAAATTGATCTTTTTAATTCGTGTTGGTTTTTATTTTAAATTTAATGGTAATAAAAATTGGTGTTATTACAACTATGGAAGAGTTTTCTTTTATAAAATGCAATTGTTGATATCAATAACCAAATTCACGGAATATAAAATAAAAACAAATCACTTACAAGCTTATAAAAATTACGAAAGAGAATTTAATAAGAGAAGAGACCAAAACTATGCAGGAATTAATTTAAATTACGAGAAAAAGGTCAGGATGAAATTAGAAACATCACATTTCATTTCAATATAGTGTCGTTGAAAAAAAAAAAATGTTTGAACAATGGAATCGGTCAATCAGCAATTGATTTAGTTCTTCATTTATATCTTTACAATTTTATTTTAGTCTAGCACGCTGTCGCAAGATTTTATTTTTATTTCATTCTTGCCGAGTAAAAGTATGTACTCAATATTACTGAATTATATAAAGATATTCGAATATTGTAATTGACACGTTTTTAAATAATTGTGTAGTTCTTTTTACAAACCGTGTTATTATAATCTATTTCCTTTTTTTCTTCATTGCTGGTTTATATAATAATGAAATACTGTTTTGATGCGAATGGCATTGTTGTTTGTTATACCTACATCGGTAATATATTTTGTAATATCTGTGCATTCGCTTTAATGGTCATGATTTGCGCATATATCGCGTTCTGTTCCTGTGTTAGTGAATAATGTCTTCATTGTCTACCGAATATACTCCTATGATTATTTACAGCTAGTACATTTAATTTAAAAACCGTCCTGTGCTTCGTTAAACTTAAATGTTGCACGAGATACAATATAACCACCTATGAAGCACACGTTAGTAGTTTAATACTAACATTAAATATTTTTCGTACAACGTAATGAATAAATAAGTAAGAATTAACCTTGTACAAACTGATGAAGAGAAAATTAAAAATAAAAAGAATGTCACGGTCGCGTAATGCGAAAAATATGATCTGTTGTAGTTGACTATCCTGCTGCTGCTGCTGGATTCGGTGAAGTTGACGCTGTTAGTCTTATTGACGACTATTACAGCTTCATCGAAACTGGTCCGCTGATCTGGTGATCCACGAGCTCTTGACAGTCCACGGTAAAATACAATGAAGTAGATCATCAGGAAAAAGAATAACGTCTTAGTTTAAAAAAAATAACGCAAATAGAACGAAAAGAACATCAAAATTGCTTGGGTCTAAATTGTCATACTGATTACCAACCTTCAGTGAACTTGACACCTGATGATGAAGAAGAAACAAAGAAACTGAATTTGAATCGCAATAATAACACGGATGCTAGTTAGAATGTTTTACACTCTACTCCTTCTAATTTTTATGTTACCTTCGGTATATACGGTGGTCTCACGGTTTTCTCGGACATATAATATAGCAGAAATCGTTACCTAAATGTTTATCCCAGCTTTAGCATCTTTAAAAAAGAATGTTAAACTTTGGAAAGACACTAAAAATAAGTCCATCATATACAAGGTTACTCAAAAGAAAGTCCATATTTAAAAAATCGATAAAAAAATGAAACAAGGAGTTTATTAAAAAAAATGTTTATTACATTTAAAATACACTTTTTGGGAAATTATTTCTTGAAAATGATATCGTCCAAGTGTAAACCGTTGCGTTCACGGCATTCATTTATTCGAGCTCTAAAATTTTCTATGACGGCTCGGCATGTATTGTCCGTGATGGCTGCCATTTTGTGACGGATATTTCCTTTTAATTGTGCCAAAGAAGTCGGTTTGTTGGCATAAACTTTAGATTTGACGTAACCCCACAGGAAAAAGTCCATAGGGTTTAAATCGGGACATCGTGGAGGCCAATTTATGTCACCTCTCCTGGATATCAATTTGTCAGGAAAAATTTTACGAACTCGTGGCAAAGACCTGTTGGACGTGTGTGAAGTTGCTCCGTCCTACTGGAACCATGTTCTTTGATTATAACCAGAAAAGTTTGGAAGTTCAGGCACGAAGAAGTGGTCTAACATCTCCACATAACGGTCCGAGGTCACTGTAACTGTGCGTCCCCTTTCATCCTCAAAAAAGTAAGGGCTGATAATCACTAGTGCCGACATTGCAACCCATACGTTCACTTTAGGCGGATGTAGGGGTTTCTGATGTTTGTATTTTGGATTAGTTGCACTCTAGTATCAGCAATTTTGTTTGTTTACATGTCCATTAAGATGGAAATTAGCTTCATCCGAAAAGAATATGTTGGTAAACGTTGAAAAGCGCTCAATAATCTGATTTACGAAGCAAGGCTCTGCCCAGCATCCTGAGGCTTTAATTCTTGCACTAATTGAACATAGTAAGGGTACAGCTTTAAATCTTTGTGTAAAATGCGGAACAACGACAATCTTTGAACATTTAAAGCATCAGCACGCTTCCGAATCGACAGGTCTGGGTTGTCACGAACAGATTGAGAAACACTGTCTATATTTTCGACCGTTCTCGAATACCTTAGACGTCTGGATTTTTATTTTTCCAGCATTGAACCGGTCTGTTCAAACTTTTTAACACGTTTATTAATGAGTTTATGACTTGGTGCGTCATGTAAATGTCGAGTATGTCGAATATTGCTAAATTTTCTACGCGCTACAGTCGCCGAATTACCGTTTTTGTAAAACTCGCGTACGCATAAAGCACGGTCCGCTACCGAGAAATTCCATAGCGACTAAATTCCCAGAAGCTAGGCTACCGAATGACGTACCCCTCGGGCTCCTCAGAATAGTTGCGTTCACGCAATAACCAAAACGATTGTCACTTTTGTTTTGATACACCCAGTTTGTTGTCCTCAGTCCATATTTGTTACAGTAAATCATGTACGTATCATGGAGTAACTATGTAATATGTGAATGTATTTATAGGGCTCTGCTGGTAAATGGTATTCGTATCGCATACATTTATCAGACGCTATCATTCTCGACATTGTTTGAAGGTTACGAGCGGAACAATTCGTTTGGTCACACGATGATGGGCTTTCTGTTTGGATAGCATTTACTAAGCCGTTAAATAACTGTATCGACGTTTCTATTACGGATGTCCGAAATTGGAAAGCTATAACTAAATATATATTATACTGATTGTCGTAATTGTTTAATTGTCATGATCTTATTTGATATTAATCAAAACATTGTTGGTGTAACGTTAAGACGAAATAATTTAATTCAATAATGTCGTGTGGTATATTATTGAATTATAATCTTAACCCCTTTTATACTTCCGATTCCTTCCGAATTCAAATTAATTGAAAGTATGTATACATTATTGACAAATACTAAGTGTAGAAAATTTCTCTAAAGTTCCTATTAATCGAGCTTAATCTTTTATTAGAATATTCTTCTTAACCGTTCATTCTCTTGATGGCGCAATCGTAGCTATGGTTTTTGCTATAACTCTCCGTTTCTAGCTGATTTTATAATATCTCTTAATCTAGAGACGGATCCACCCAGTGCTTACTTCACTTTATATAGCTTTAAGAATTAAGCGATCTATTGATGCTCTCTTATTAGTATGCCGAATGAAAAATTTTATAATCCTCAGCTATGTCATCAATGTAAACCAGTTTTCTTGTATTAGTAACAATTATTACATTTCAAATTTTAATACACTAAAGTTCAGATAACACTTTAACCGTTTTAAATTTATCTAACATTAAATAAATGTTATATGAGTTTCAACACTACCTGTAACAATAAAGCTTTTCATGTCTTATTATTTCTTAACTTAAAAGCTTATTAGAGAACAATCTGCAACTTGTATACAGAGCGCTGTTATAAAAGAGTATTGAATTATCATTTCATCGAGGGTTTTAAGTATAAAGTTTATAATGGATGTGAACGATAACGATTTACGTCAAACAAAGCGTTTACAATTCCGTGATAGTGAATTTGTGTAATCTGGGCTAGTACAGCTAACGCATGACCAAATTAATACGCCGCATACACCGCACCCATTAAACACGTGCGCTAAAACCTCGTCAACTATGGAATTCACTATCCATTTGTAGTTGATCTTATGTAGATTATATTTTAGCTAATCGATAAGATATCAAAATAAAAAAACTTGAACTTTACTCGTAAAATCCAAATTATTGAAAAAAGGTCATACCAAAAGCTAATAAAACTATCAAGTATTAACTAAATGAAAGAACTACATTAAGATGATCTTACTAAAATAGTAATTAAAGAAGATCGTCATGACCTAGCTTTAGGACTCCTTAACAACCGGCCGAGGCACTCATGAACTAGTGTTATGCCTACATAGATGGCCATATAAACCGTGTTTAGGTTTTTACGACGCGGGAACCGTACTATGTCCTCAGGCGGTATGACGTCACTTTTGGAATGTGTCTTGTTCTAAATACATGATTTTTCTTTTATAAATTTTATCCAAGTTCTATTTTCAAAGATTATTTTTAAGGAAAAACTTTTTTTATATTCGTAACTAATAAATGAACCCCGTAAATAATTAAATGAATCAAATAAGAAATTCGTAAGCATTTTTCTTGATGTAACTGTAAGAAGTGATGACGATAAAACTGTCAAAAAGCTAACATATACTATGAAACTAGATTTTGCGAAACACTTTTAGATATATCATTAATACGAAAAATATTTATACGCAATCGAAGAATCTAGACCGCAAATACATTTTATACTTCGGGTCCAATGTCAGAAACCGTCTGCACCAAAATAGAATGCTCTTGATCAGATAACATGACTCAAATATATAACATTAAGATTTTGCAGCAATAAATGTAATAAGTTTCTATTAAGCAAGTAGTAATAGAGGAAACTTTCGTTATAGTTTTATTTATTAATATCTTATTTATTAAGTATATTTGAAAAACTACGGGTATTTATAATAATTAATTAAAAAATAATTTTTCAACCAATTTCAAAATGATTCTGAGTTGCCATATTTCTCTTCCATTATTTAAAATATTAGGATCGTACTATTTCCACAACATTTCATTAAATCAAAATCGATCTTCTAATATGCGTATGTGAACACTTCCTTATCAATGTGACAATAAAACATGAGTTTTAAAATAAAAATTTAGTTGTCAAGTATTTATCTGTCTATGTAAAAGCTTCTATGTATGCTATACGTAAATCGTGTACTGGCCTCTAAACTATATATTCTTATTGTATATACTTGATCATACAGTTTTCAAAATTAAATAGACGAGACATTTTGTACATATGCCCTTCTATTAACAACCATTGGGATTGTACGGCGTCGTTCCTTATTTCCCCTGTGATATATTTTACTAGCTGCCTTACATCACGCCACTAAAATACTCAAGAGAAAACTGGCCTTTTTGCTTTAATTTTAATGCTTTTATTCTTTAACTATTTTATGTAACAGGATGAATTTTTCTTTTATCTAAAAAAATGTCTGCGCCAGTATCATTAACGATATACTATCTTTTCCAATGCCTACTCAATTCCTAACCATCTGTAAGCTTCTTACGATAATAATGCAATTGAGATCTACATGTCAATTTTCTGGGGCATTTGATTATATCACTATTTTTTCAGTTATAGGCTGATTTTTTTGTTTGCATTATCTCTGGACCTCGATATCACGCGATGTTAAGTAACAATGAGATCGTAGATAGACAAGCGTGTTCTCCCAGAATACTTTATAGCTCTCATATATATGACTGCCGACACAGTAATGCTATTATGGCGGTAGAATAACATTAAGGGTAATAGCTAGCCAGACCGGTTCGAACAGACCCTGCTTCTATTTAGATTCCACTACTCATGTAGATCCGGAATTGAGCCCAGGACCTCTACGTTACAAGGTAACCACTGCGCATGGTATTCAAAAACATTGAGTGTTCCATTATTTTCTTCGAACATTTCTTTAGCGGATGTTGTTATGATATTAAATTAAAGCTGTTAAATTACATAACCTAAAAGAAACCGTTTCAAAACCTATGTTATAATTTATTCTTTATCTGTATATTAGAAACAATATAAATGTTGAAAGTAAACTAGGAAGAAATACTATAAGTGTTTTTTAAATCATAACGAAATTTACGTTAATTAACTATTTATTTCAAGAAACTTAAACTTTATACCTTAAAAAATCGCTATAACCTAAAGTTGAATTTCATTATAGATTATAAAGTTCGACTTTCTTAAAAACTACTCTTCCATGGAAATTTCTTTTAAATAACGGTGTTATTATCCATTAATAGGTAAGATCACATATCATCAGGTATTAAATTCGAAAATAGAATTAAATAATACAAACGGGACGAACAAAGGGCGATAAAATCGACTTCATGTCAAAGGACAATCATAGAACAGACTGTATCGACATTTTACCATACCAGCCTTCAAATGATACGATGACTCACGCGTATAAACGACTTGGAAAATCGATACTGTTTTACAAGAAGTTTTCAGTACTTTTTTATCGGTAATGAATTAACATGTGGCCTCGATTTCGCCTGATGTTAAGTGACAATGAGGCCGTAGATGGTGAAGCGTGTTCATCCAGAATATATATGGCTATCACATGTATGACTGCCGCAACACAGCTATACTGTTATGACGGCAGATTGACATTTAGGGTAGTAGCAGTTAGGCAGGCGGATTTGAAAAACTCTACTACTATCCAGACTCCAATACTCCTGTCGCCTGGGATCCAACCCGGAACCTTCTCGTTACAAGGCAAGCGGTTAAACCACTGCACGACGGAGGCAGTCAAAAAGATGTCTCTACTTAAAAAATCATTGACATTTTACGTTTTACATGTAATAACAATTTTATAAGCAATGTTTTTATAAACTTACTGAAACATTAGCCATAACCTTTTGTTTAAAATCATAATTTTGAATATTTCTGTTTTACATATGAATATAATAAATCATTACGTTCTTGTGTTTTACTTTTTATAAATAAAGTAATGAAATAATACCGAAATTTGTATTATTCTAGACGCTTTTTTTATGTTGATTCTCGAAAATATTATTTTAAGAGAAAAAAATATTTAAAAAATATTGTTCACGCGAATTGTGCCTATCAAGAAGAATAAAAGGGAGGATTTCCGTAAAGACGGCAAGTTAAATCAATTTGTACGGGCCGCAGATCGCGATACATTACGAAATACCAATTTTTTAAGCTTTAGATCTCTTTGAGACGCTTCTAGTCGGTTTAAATTTATATGGTATTTTGTGCGAACGCTTCTAGTTTTATAAAATTTTCTTCTTAAATTTCTTAACGTTTTCATTCTGGATATTATTTATTAATATATGTTTTGATATTAAATTTATGATCTATGTCAGCGTATTTGTGCAAGTATAGGTGCCTCCGCCTTTGCTTCCGCAGCGCAGAGGTCGCCGTGTAACACGGATATCCTGTATTTGATTTCAGAACACAGAAATAGTGGAGTCTAGGAGGTGGTAGGATTTTTCCAACCCGTCTGGCTAACTACCACCCTCAATGCCAATCTGACGCCACAATAGCATTGCTGTGCTCCGCCAGTCAATCATGTGAGAGCCAGAATTATTCTGGGCGAAGACGACTCATTGTCTACGCACTCATTTTCACTTAACAAGCGATCAAATCGAAATTACGTGTTAGCATATAACCGATAAAAAATTCGATCTAAAAATATCTTCTGCGTTTGATACTACCTATGTAAGAAATAACTACTATAGACGTCTTTATTAAATGCGATTTGACGCGAAACACTTACAACCTAAACTGTAAAGCTATAACTTTGTAACTATTGAGTCGTCAGGCACGAACGCAAGCTCATCTCCTCATACTGATAAAGCCCCTCTTTATTGTCTTCAGTAATTGAAAGGTCGGAGGTATTCCCTTCGGAGCTTTTAAATTGGTCTCAGCTGGTCGTTCTTCAAACTGTGAAATAGCATTTCTTTGCTTAATGTATTGCGACTATTCTACAAACGACGACTTTGCTTTTTTTAAATGGAAACTCTGTTTAAAAACACGTTTACACTGTTCTTCGTTGTATAAAAATAGTTTTGTTGATATATTCAATAATAAATAGATACAAATATAATTTAATAATAAATGGAATGTATACTATAAGATACATTAAAAGTCAAATGAAAATAAAGTTGTAGCTATTGTCCGTAGTAGATCCATTGTTAACTTTTTTTGGCAACAACGAGCTAACATGACTTCAATTTCACGTGATGTTAAGTGATAATGAGGCAATAGACGGTGAACAGTGCACGTGGAGAATACTCTGGCTCTCATATGGATGACTGTCGGGAGGCAAATTGTTGTTAAGGGTGGTAGTGACCCAGGCAGGATTAAAAAACCTTAATGTTATTAAAAATTAATTACTTTAAATCGAACCACGTACTTCTGTGTTAGAAGGCGATATGACATTAGGTCACATAAAATACAATTGATTTAAATTTTTATTTATTTATTTGCTACTTTAATGAATTATATTTTTGACGAGCCCGTTGGTAGAATGGCCCTGCTTTTTACATCAGGAGGTGCGCGTTCGACTTTCTCTCAGGAAAAACATTCATGCGTTGAACATTTGTGTTTGTTCTGTATCTGGTTGTATATGTATAATTAAATATCTATATATGTATATCAGTTTCTGATAACTCATAATAGAGTTACTGCCTAAATACCTATATCTATATTCAGAGTAGTGTATGAAAAATATGCCAAACATTTATTTATAATGATATTTACCTTCTTTACTTTATTGGAAAAATGTTTGTTTTGTTCCCAGACAGCGACCTGGAGTCAATACGGGCGTTGTTCAATGAAAAGGAAAAGGAACTGTCGGTTGCGGTGGCGAAAGTCGAGGAGCTGACGCGGCAGCTAGAGGAGCTACGAAGAGGGAGGGTGCAGCCCGCGCCTCCTTCGGCGCAGGAGCTCGACAAACTACGACGGGAGCTAATGGTCAGTGATAGTTATATACGCAAAACTTTTTAAATACAAATTACAAGGCTGTGCCGATTAAAAGATACAAAATATTTCAATGAAGAGATAAAAATGTACCAGAATTTAGTACTTTTTATTATGAACTATGTAATAAACAAAAATATACATATACTAAAATAAGTCGAAATCGTCAACTCTCTTCATCTCCAAAAATGTGTCTCTTATGTTCGATGCAGTATAGCAATACATATTTATTCAAATCTTAGTACCTTTAAGTGGTAGGATTAGTAGTAGAGATGATGTCTACTCAAAAAGAATTATAAATTGCGCCTGGTAAACTAGATGTGATATATAACTATACATGTGTAAGGTTGGACTGTTGTAATGGAGATGAGATGATAACGGTTTGCATTATATCAAGATAGTCAACATTGGACTAGTACTATGTTGTTAAAACAGCTACTACTAAGCTTACAATTGCGGTCCCTCTTTACTGTGATTATCTAGAATTTCTATTAAGTAGTTGAATCGGACAGATGGCTCCGTGTGTTTATTTTTCTAAATATTATTACTATTGTTGTCGTTACTACAAAATACCTAAAGTAATTATAATCGCAAATATAAAGAAATTGACGATCGATTCGGAATTTGTTCACTAATTTATAATTTGAAATAATGTCAGCACAGAATCCTAATAAATTTTCTATAATAAAAACTGCCTTCAAACCTTACGTTGTCAGCTAAACTGCCTGTCACAGTTCCGTCAAAACCGGTTAAGCCATTTCGGAGATAATCCGGGTAAAACAGAAACAAAAAAAATATTCCTGTGGCCTTTTTGGATTCAGTCGTATTTATTTCTATAAATTATATATATATCTCTGTTTGTGCAATTATTATTTTGCCATTAATACTCCATACAGTTAGTATGAAAGTCCTGGTAACTGTGTGAAGTATTAATGGCAAAATAATTTCAGATTCACGGAGATCTTTAACTTGACGAGTAGAAACGTCGACAGTCGTCTTATTTTATTTAAACTTTTGAAATCGTTTGTTATGATGCTTTATTAGTACTTTATTTTTTATTAATTAATTTTAGTCTTTTTTAGTATTGTAGTATTATGCGGTTATATCATTTCAGTTTGAATGTATTATATATTTGTATTATATTGTAAATATTCTGTACAATTTTTTAACAAATTTGGTTTTTACATAAAGGGTCTCAGTAAGACTGCACTTTTTAAAATTGGATTTTTTTCTCTCATGCAAGTGGCAACTCTGAAATTTGACAGCTGTCCTCTGTTTATCACGATTATTAAAAATGGGGCACTTTTCGAAAGAACAACGCGTTATAATTGTGAACACTCATTACAAAAATTGGGAAAGTTACGCTGAAACCGCTCGCAAACTTCGCAAAATTTTCAGCCGAGAAAATGCATCTAATGTGCCAACCATTCGAAGAGTGGTCAAAAAATTTGAAGAAACTGGGTCGATTATGGATAATAAGAATCCTTTTCGTCAACGTACCGGTTGGTCTCTTGAAAACATTGCTGCTGTAAACAAGAGTGTCGCCGAAAACCCGAAAACATCAATTCGTCATCGTGTTCAACAACTTCAAATTTCACGAAGTACTACGCAGCGAATTTTGACTAAAGACCTCCACCTTCATGCGTACAGGATTCAGTTAACTTAGGAGCTCAAACCAGCAGACCACGGAAAGCGGCTGCAATTCGTTCAATGGGTAATGGAGCAAAGTGAAGTCGGTACCAATTTTTCGAAAAAAGTCATTTTCTCCGATGAAGCGCATTTTCATATGAATGGCTTCGTGAATACACAAAATTGTCGAATTTGGGACTCGGAAAATCTTCATGCAATCCATGAGAAACAAACGCAACCACAACAAGTAACTGCCTGGTGCGGATTTTGGTCAGGAGGCATGATTGGACCTTAGTTTTTAAAAATGAGGCCGAAACCTCAGTGACTGTGAACGGCATTCGTTACAGGAATATGATACCGGACTTCTTGTGGCCTTAACTGGACGGCATGAATCTGGACAACATGGACAACAGATTATCTTTCTATTTTGTATAAAGATTTTCGTAACTTTATATAAAATCCATGCGAAGTAAAAGAACGTTATTCTAACAAGCTTTAATAATAGTTTTAATATTAAGGGATGTTTACATGAAAATCTATATTACCGGTCATCAAATTGATGCTGCATATATCCGGCAACCCTACCGAAAGGGTTAAGTGCAATTTATAAATTTACTTACCGTCTTGTCCGTCTTGTCGTGTTGTCGCATTACACAGTTTATAAAGAAGGATAGGTGTTAGTTAAAATGATGTTTTTATACGATGAATACGGTTCGATTTACTATTAATATTTATGTGATATACGAATACAATCAAAAAAATTTTCAATATTGTGCTCCTGTACCTTTGTAAAGGTGGTTTTATTTGGGAATAAACAATCAAGTTTAGTCGATTATTCTCCCGGGTTCTTGCTATGCCAAATAAACTTATATGGGTTCCCTTTTCAAATTGATCTGGCTATCCCTTGTCAATGTCGAAACGTAAGAAATCAAAATATATCGTGATTCTATCAAGGATTCAGATATCATACAAAGCGATACACTAAGTGGCTTGTTTTTTTATTAATGAACTGAGAATACTTATATCTTGTTGCGGACTATATCTCCTAAAATTATATCAATTGTTCGGTATTAACGTTACTGTATCAAAAAAAATATGTAACAGCTTTTACTTTTTATATTAGAATTCAATTTACAAAAAAAATAGAAAGGAATCATTTACAGCTGACTTTTGTACATTAGCCATCAATTCATTGTTGGCAAAATAAAATTACGTGCTATTTATGAAGGAAGTAGAAATATTCCTTGAAGTTTTCCTTCAATGAACAGAAAGCTACTGATTAGAATTATTTCTTTACAAAGATTATTTAAAGCTTTATGCTTTTGTTATGCGTTTTTTTTTTATTTCGATGGTTTCATAAATTTTTTTTTATTTTTAAAGTCTGATAAATAGCACTCGGACACCTGGAGATTTTATTACTGCCAGATATTCAACATATGTATCTTAAAAAGTGTACCGTTGAAGATAAAATGGCAGTTTATGCTTAATGAAAAAAATAATAATAATTTCTGATTATCAATAGCCTTGAAGAAGCGATGATTTAATTCATTAGACGCATGCTACAAATCCGGCATGCGGCACGTCGAATTACCCAGAGCGACACGCGCCAACTAGGTTGCGAGAGTAAGGTCGGACACACTCATGCTTGGACTTGATACCCTGCCATTCTCAAGGGGAGCTATTAAAGTACACTACACACGGTTACATCATCGCCGATAAATAATTTATTGTAAACAATAAACCTTAATTGTTCTTAAAAATCATAGCGATTTGCTATTACGTAAAAAATTACAGAAAAAAATTAGTCTCAGGTAACATTTTTATATAGATTCGTAATACACTGATTAGATAAACAATATTCATATCGTTACAATGTTTTGAGTTAAATATGAAAGAAATTGGTTTAAATACTTCTTGAATTAATAATTAAAAATGACCTTGCGTCTTAACAAAAAAAAAATGGTGTTAATATTTATATAGTATACAGGATAGACGTTTTTAAAGTACACTATCTGCTATACACAACACAGTATAAAATAATCGCAATAATTCTATTAAAAATAGCATTAAGAGTTGGTGTGTACTGTATATTGTAATAATTTTATCGTTATCATATATCATCATACCATAAGTCAGTATGTAGATTAATAGCTATAACAACAAATGCAGCCCGATACCTTTAAAACGATATTATATAAGCTTTGTTAACAATAGTAAAAAATCCTAAATAACATTAGGACCTACGTTTCAGCTAAGTTGTTAACTTTTAATAATTTCAAAAATTATGCCAAATTATTTTAAAAATTATGTATACAATTTTCAATTTCTTCGGTCCAGTTAAAATGTTTATAATTAAAAGTCCTATACAATTTTAATATAGCATTAGAATTTAATTAATTAACCGTAATCCTAATGATTATTCTGGTATAGGTCTACTTGTATTACATTGCGAGCAACAAATCGTAAAGCGAAAATTACACCTTTCCTCTCACGTTCTTTACAAGTGAATAATACATGATTAACAAATTTGTTTTTAATTGCGAATGGTGTTGTTACAGATTCTAATCTAAATTTAGTAATAATGTTGTTTGTCTGCATCCCAAAGAGCTATTTATCCCTACTCATTGAGTGGAAGTAAATATTAAATTTTCTACAATTGAATAAATAGATAAAGCCGCAATTATGTGTAGATATAAACTTCAATTATAAAATGAATTGTTTATTGTAATTAGATGTATTAATTCGACAGTTGTATAGTAACGAATACGCTTTATATTTTTTTTTATGAAATAAATAACTTACAAGATAATCTAATTCGAATCACGCGTGTGATTAACACCTGACAATATTCGCATCGATATACGTCACTGAACTAATTCCACGTCTGTTCTCAGAGCCAGAGTTTTGATTCAGACTACAATTTGACAATTTAGTTATAGCTGCGGCACTCGGCTAGCCTGCTGCATTCAATCAGACGACCTTATAGTTATTAACGCTAACGTGTGTGTTTCATAAACAAATAGATAAACAGCCTAATTAATATATCGTATAAATAGTGCTGTGTACAAAAATATTCTGTGAAATGTTAGTAGAACAATATGAACTTCGGGTGGTACAGATATAAGAAACGCAAATCTGGTTTCAAATTTCGCAAGCTACATGTACGTTGAATCGCCATGATATATTATGAGAGATTGCTCAAGAAATATCTTTGTTTTTAATATGCACATACTTTTTTAAAACACTGGATGCAAATAAGCGTTGATATTACCTTTCGTCGTTTTAAATTTACAACCGTTGAAAAAAGAAGACATGAAAGGTACGTATACATACTAGGCGAATGTTTTATAAAGCCGTGTCTGATTATTACCTAAGTAAAGTAGAATCACTCCCAGAAGAAATGTGTACATTAAACAGTAGCAAGTCACGAATACTTGAAGAAAGTACAGTGTGATGGAAATCATGTTATAATTTATAAATGAAACAATTGTATTATAGCAGCTGCATCTGTATTTCGTTTTCTAAAAGATTTGAATTTTTTTTCCGGTTATTACAGTATGCGACTATTAAAACTTTTTTATAAATGTAGAATGTGAATTTTAAATCTTCTACACATAATAATAAAATCCAAAATCCTGATATATAATACTTACTGATTGATTGATCGAAATATATATCAACACAATCTGAAATGCTGGTATTAGACATGAAATTTGCAGGGTATGTTTTTTATGATATGCAGGTATCCACTAACAATAGTGCTTTTTTTTCTAAATACGGTTGGTATTAAATTGGTATTAAGTGGGAAAAACGGGGAGTTCAAATTTTAGTGAAGCTTTTTATTCTTTCAGCCGAAGGATTCGAAAATTGATATCCTTATAAATACTAATCAAATTACAAATCCCTGAGATGCAAGTTATAGCCAGGTGATAGCCAGTTTATTATAATATAATCTAAATTATTATGTATTTTGTAATATTCTAGTACCATAATGACGATATTAAACTAACTAAATATTGTACATTGTAATATTCCCTGAGAGGAAAACAGTGTTAACCCGTAATCCCATAAGAGCTCCTGTAAGGTATATCTTACAGGATTAATAACCATATATAAGAGCTTAGATGTCTAATTTGCTCCTTTCCTTAATTTACTATATCAATATAACAGAACACGCCCGAAATTAAATATGAGTGATAAGATTTACTCTATTTGGCGAAATTTACGTCGCTAAGGAAACAGTACAAAGAAAATGGTATTCTTAGTGCAAATTGTACAGGGATATTTGTACGCACATAGTTGTGTATCCATTTTATTTTTTAAGCATAAAAAAATGTTATTAACAAATATTTTAACATAAAAAAATGCTATATTGATGTTTACTATTTATTTTTGCAGTTGTAAGATCTGGTTATAAAAATATTTTAAACTTTGTTATTACCAATATTATGAGATTTTGTTGTTAACAGATTAAAAATCATATATAATAAATAATATAGGATAAGCGTTCCTTTTTTCCTAAAAAAATATATAAATAAATATCTCCCTAAAAACATTAGATTATTAAAATTATCATGTTGATTTAAAATTTAGAAGGTATTTATTTCTTACTAAAATAATTACAAAATAATTTTGTTATCATCATAACATTACGAACAAATTTATTTCGGATTTTATACCACGGTACAGGTACCAATATCAATTTATATTCCAGTTTATTTAGTTTTTGCTCACACTTATACAAAAAAAAAATTGTTCTTGACATCGAGCTGAAAATTCATTGACATGGAAAAATTCATTCAATCGGAATTGATTTAGCACTAGAACGTTTCGTGGTGAGATATATCGGTTTCGCGATAATAAGTGTTCGATAGCGCCAGTCTAGGTATTTTGCTATTCAATGTGTTGATTACTCAATGCGATGCCCAGTGTACATATGTAGAGACACCGATTCATCAGAAGCGAATTTCACACTCTGTTTTGCTTCAATTTTCAGAGTGGACAGCAACGTTTATTGCGAAAATCAAAATGTACTCGAAAAATCACAGATTAAATAGTTTTTTATATTTTTTGCTCCGCATTCTAAGTACAAATACTACAATTACGAACAGTATATACGTATTATCCTATGTAAATACATAAAAGCATATTTCATTTAAACTAAAATTACGCTGCTACTTAGAAAAAAGAAAAACACAAATTTAGTTTACCTGATCAATTTTTATGTCAGGTAATCCAGATGGTTATATCATGCTCAGTTACAATTGTTTTGTTTCTTTGATGTATAAAGATAGTTTTTACTTAGTTTATAGTGTAAGATTTATTAAATAGTGTAAGATAGGATAAACAATGTACTTTGGCCGAAGCACTCTGTTTATAAAAATGGGCTACAAGTGTGTTTCATTTATAATATATCAGTTCTTCAGATATTTGACGCTAGTAATCACTTAGAGTTGTTCAGATATTAATTGGTTTTTAATAATATATTTAAATAAATAAAGATAATATTTTTATTTCGTTACCTCTGCAATTAAGAAAGCAAACATAATGGTTAAAGTAGTTATATAATAACAATTAAGCAAGATCAGCGTTATGCTACCATACTAGCGTTTAGTTGCAAGTTTTGTTTGTGTGTTGTAATCGAAAATAATATTTGTGGTATAAACACAGCATGTTGTCTCAGGTATGTTTTGTTATTCTGCACCCCTCGACGGTACAATATATGGAACTATGTATGTGTGTCCACCATTGTAATAACTCTTAAATAAACGACTCAAATTCTATTTTGTTATGGGCATACGATATTTGTTCAAACAATGCTACCATCCATATAAAAACACGAATTGCGTAATTAGTTAATATTAATAAAATATTGATCTTGATTACAACCGACCTGTCCTCATAATAATATCTATATAATAATAAGAAAGATTTCCGTATTATAAGTACTTATTAAATTTATTTTTTCTAAACTTTCTAAATGTATGTTATATAGAAGAAAGAACAGGCCCTGTGTACACATGACAGGAGGAACGAAATAAAAATGTATGTTAAGTAGAAGCGTTAATTAATCCTTATTGATCTTTGATTGTTTGTTTATGTAATTTTATCGATGGACAACGTGTGTTGCAATTTTCATGGCAACACACGGTACATATTTGTTTTTAATAGGAAAATAAATTATGAAAATTATTTAAGTAACGCAAGGAAACAGTTTAAACGATTTAGGGAGATAAAGGAAAGATATTTGTGATTACAGTACCGCAATAAACTGAACGAGCAGCAGAACGGCAGGCTGTCGGCGCAGAGAGCGGCGCTGGGCGCCCGGCAGGAGGAGATGCGTAGCATCGACCGGCGCGTCTCGGAGCTGCAAGCGCGGCTGCTGCGGAAGCGCGCGCTCAACAGACAGCTGGCGGCCGCGCACAGGCAGCCGCAGCAGACACAGCAGACCCAGCAGCCACAGCAGAGGTACTGGCTGACAGCGAAATACTACAACTTTCTTCTTGTGATTTTATTGTAAATTTATTATAGGCTACTGCTTCAGTAGCGCAATGATTTACCGCTTTCCTAGTACGAGGATCCCAAGTTCGATTACCAGGCCATACAGGTAGCGGAGTCTAGTTGGTGTTAGGGTTTTTCAAACTAATCTGGCTAGTTACTACCGTCAATATCAACTACCGCCATAACAGATTTTCTGTGTTTCAGTTGTCATATATATGAGAATTAGAAATATTCTTTGCGTGAACCATTCACCATCTCCTCTATCCTCATTGCCACTTAACATCAGGAATAATTGAAGTAATTGACTATAAATAAAAAAACGAGTAGATGAAAATTGATCACGTCTATATAATTTTAATGGACATTTTTATTTACGTATCGAGTGTAAACAGTTATATCAGAGATTAGTATAAAAATTACAAAATTATCAACACCATTGTAACATCTGTTAACATCAACGCTATTAAAACAATAGAGATTCTTAAAATTCGTGTTAACATCGACTCCTTCATAAGTCGTTACCATTCCGCGCACTTAATTTATAATAACCCTTAGCATTGCTCCAAGATCAATATGCGATACTAACGTGAGTACATATCGCTCGTATATGGAATATGTTTAGTGCTACGGCGAAAATCCATTACGAGAGTAAAATAAACGCCAACGTTGAAGCTGGTGGGAGAGAGCCGCGAGTGCACTCAGAATCGCGCACCGATGCCGCGTTTCATTCCAACTACGAAACACTGAGCACGAATGAACGGCAAACCGCCATTAAAGTTCGTTAAGCGCATGCAACGGAACGCTCCTCAACATAGTTTAAATTAATAAACTCCCCACGGCTTCCGTGCATAGTGCGAGTACAGCACATGCTCTAAATATCACATGTAGATCACGAAATTATTTAGCATACATAATGAACTAAATATTTGTCTATTTAATTTGTATATACAATTAGAAAATATGTCTATTGCAAGAATCATAATTTTTAAATATATAAGTAGTAACTTATGATATTTAATGTAACACCTGTTTAAATTTTTCAAAGAAGTTTTTACTGTTTAGTAGTGGCACAGCGAATAATTGGCTCGCTCATCGACACTGATATTAATGGTTAAATACCGGGTCTGCTTGTAGATCTAGACAAGTGAAAATTGAAAGGGTTGTAGAGTTTTTCGAATCCGCCTGTTAGTTACCATATTGATAATTATTAATCCACCGTCATAACAGTATCAATGTGTTGCGGTAGTCATATTTGAGAGTTTCTCGACGAACAACGTTCAGATTCAGAGGCCTCATAGATACTTCAGACTATGTGATAATTAAGTGTTAGTTCTTTGATGATAGACAAATATTAAATAAAGAAGATAGCAAAATTCATCCCTGACAATAAAATATACAAGTATTGCTTGCAAATTTGTAGGACAATAGACATTGTTTCCTTAACTATGTTTAGGTACCAAAATTCTGACAAATACGTTGATTATAATTTTTTATTTATTTCAAAAAACTTGAATACCGATGTTAGAATAATATTATTACTTTCGTCATAAATTTTTACAAATACATTTTGCTGTATTATTATTATTTTCAGAACGAATAACCCAACGCCAATGCAGCAATTGCCCAACTACCCCGCTGGGGGAAGTGCGATGAACATTCAACCAAAGAATCAACAGGCGCGAGGCAATATCGCCGCCGTCGAGCCCTACAACCATGTTCCCCATGCGCAAAGCCTTAGCCATAATAATAATTTCCAGGTAAACAAATATGTAAATCTCAAAATTTTGAAGAAAATTTTATTCTAAAGTGTCTTCTCAAATACATTACGATAAAGAGAAATTAAACATGACATTTGATAAAATGTATTATATAATTTGGCCTCAAACGGTTCTCATGAAATTGTTTTTTATTATTTGTTTATTTTACAGGCTTTAAAGCAAAACGCAATACAAAACAACGTGCCATTAAAACAGCTCACCCAGAGTGATAACATACAAAGTCACCTCACACAACAAGAAGCTCACTATTTACACCAAAAACAAATGATGAATCCATTATTTAACGGAAACTATCCACACGTTGCAGTCGGACAGGATAATCAATATCAACCGCAAGGCCAGTTTCAAAACAAAAACGACGTGAACAACTTTAATCACGTTCAACAAGGAATCACCAATCCATATGACCAGATGATGTTATTTGATCAACTTATCAAATATCCTGAATATCCGAAACAACCACAATACAGTCCCAATAGTACAAGTAGTTCGAACAGCAATCAAACAGGCAAAGAAATTAAAATAAGCGAACAAGAATTCCCGCCGGAATTTGCTGCAAGTAAATCGGATCCTAAATATCAGACATTGCCCTACAACACTAAATTTCCTCATAGCGGTAACGGTAAAATCAAGCAACCTGAGGTAAATGGTAAAAGTAACGAAGTACAAGATCCTAAAAATCAGAATGCAGCTAATATCAATCATATGACGGTGCACTCAACACCATTATCAGTTGTTAATAAAAGTTTAGCAACGCCTCTAAGTCAAACAGAATCGGCATATCAGCAAGAACACACATATCAACTTCAAAAATCTGACTCATCTAACAGGTGTAACCAAGAAGGGAAAGAGAATCATGCATATCCACAAAATTCTAGGTTAAGTCAGAATAATCAAAGCAACGAAGGCTCTAAAATAAATTCGGGAAAAAATCAACAGGGAATAAAAGGCAGCTCTCCTATATCCACTTCAGCTAGCAGTTCAATAGGATTTGGGGTAATTTATGTTTTACATTACAACTATATTCATCATTCATTTCATTCATGCTTTAACATTCCATTTTTCGTATCATAATCATGTCGCCTGTAAATATCACCATCATTTTCCAGAAACCCGTATCGAGTGTCGCACCCACATCGGTTCAGGTCTCAAGTGGAAAGCCATCACCCATTTACCAGACATCTTCGACAAAGATCCAACCCGTTCAACCACAAACCGTTCAAACTCAAAGCATTTCTGTGTCAAATCACGTAGCTAGTAATGTGGTCAATTCCCAACCCCAGATCGTTAGAAACACGGCGTCAGGGCTAACTAGTTCGGGTTCCAACTTCAGTGGGCAGAATGCATCAACGCAAAGCATTTTGTTGTCTCCACCGCAAAGCGCTAGCACACCTTTATCGACTCCAGATGTTAGCAGTACCGATAAATCACCTAAGCCAGCACTACCTCCTAAACCCACTATCAAGGTATGTATGAAGTAAAATTGAGTCTACGATTATAAGTTTGTAAAATAAGAATATATTGTTAAAAATAATAATATAGCTGAAATTCAATCAGTCAATCGTCATTCCACTATTACTAAATATTTTACAACAATCTAGAACTTTAATGTGCACAAAACATATGATTACATATATTATGAAAACTGAACTAACAATTTAACCGACAGACTCCACCGAGACAATCAGTGAACAATGATCAAACTACGGAGAATAACAACTTGCAATCAACACATGGACAAGAATCCTCAAACGATAGCGAATCACAGTTAAATCAAAAGGAATCGAGCAATGGCAGCAGTAACAATGAAATGATCATCAAAGCTCGACCATTGACAATAAGAAAACCTCCATTAAGTGAACAGCCTAAATTGAGAAATCTCAATAATGCCAAAAACGGCATTAGCGTCAGCATAAATCGACGCATTGAAATGCCTCCAGCGTTTTTGTTCCCCGAAATGGATCACTTGACGCTTGATACAAACGAATTGCAAAATGGTCTAAAAGATAAATCTAAAAAAGACGAAGTCGATAGATCTCTAAACAATAACATATCTTTGAGCTCGAACGAAAAGCAAGAGGATAGTAAAGATAACGGCGTGTCGGATATAGCGGAACAAATTAGTTCGGTTGACTTGAACGGTCAGGATTCTCAGAGAACTGAGAATGTGCTGAGGCGGTCAAAGAAAGGTAACTTGAAGCAAGGAGGCAAGGCCCCGCTCACGAGGCGAGTGAGTTTTGACCCTCTTGCCCTCCTGTTAGACGCTAGTTTGGAAGGCGAATTAGAACTAGTGAAGAAAACGGCGACTCAGGTAAACGAAATTTTGTTTAAGACGTAACTAATCATATTGATTGTTGATCAGTAGCAGATTATAACAATTTTATATAACCAATCATTAAGTATATAAATCAAAATACTAGCTACAAAAAGTAGTAACAGATTGTGTTTGCCATATTGTTTATATAAAAAACATATTTAAAAGAATAGGATGTTTTAAGAGAAAAAAGATAGAAATAAATATCATCAGATTAAATATTTTTTTATTAATTCAGGTGCAAAATGCAAGTGCTGCTAACGACGAAGGTATCACAGCCCTTCACAATGCAATTTGTGCGGGTCATTTCGAAATAGTCAAGTAAGTAATTAACTGAGATAAAAACTGTTATAAATATTACAAAGGCGGTAACCGAACAGTGTTAATTATTTTGTCTTTATTGGAACAAATATGATGAATATTATATAATTTTTTTTTCAGATTCCTAGTAGAGCTAGGTTGCGATGTGAACGCACAAGACTCGGACGGTTGGACCCCGTTGCACTGTGCTGCGTCGTGCAACAATCTACCGATGGTACGCTTCCTCGTCGACAATGGTAAATCTTGTTTCTATAAAAAACCTAAAATTACATCCTTTTAAGTACTTGTAACTAGTCAGAAAAGCAAACATTATAGTCACAAATGTTTAAGGACCGTTTACACTTCCCAAAAATTATCCTCTGCTAATACCAATATAAACATAAAATTACTTAATATAGTAAGTCATATTTACCACATTTTACCAGTATACCATGAAGCTGAACTTTTAATTAACGTTACAACGACAAAACTATATACAAAATAGGGTTTTGGCTAAACGATTATCATTATTTTTTGCCGAAAAAATAGACATTTTTATAAATTACTTCAATATTGTTTCCATCCCATTTTTAAAAATGTTTACAATACGAAATATTAATATCATTCATATTCATTTATATTTCTCTCAAGGTGCTTGCATATTTGCAACAACTCTATCAGATCATGAAACAGCGGCCGAGAAGTGTGAAGAGGACGAAGAGGGCTTTGACGGATGTTCAGAATATTTATACAGTATGTATATCATTCAAAAATTTTCTTTGTTATTAAATAATCAGAGATGAGACCCACAATACAATGATTAAAAAGACTGCAGACTTAATTTGTGAAGAGTATTTTGGCATTATTCAGTCTTCATAGATAATCAATATTCCCTATACTCATATCTCTCCAATATGGAATAACATTATGTTATTGAGTTAGCATTCTTACTGACTGTTTAACGCCTGAAAGCAGTTACAGTATTCGAATTCTGTAAAACTTTAACTTTATAGCTATATAAGGAAGTGTTTATTTGTAGTATAAACTTGCAGGAGGTCGTTAGAGGATGCAGAGGATGTGGTAAAAGGCGCAAATATTGGCTCTCAAAGTGGACAATAGACAATGCAAATATACGAAACTCTGATCAAAATCAAAGACTGTATAGTACGAACCACCGAGTGGGTTCAATTGAGTCGAAATCAAACTCAACCTTTGTTTTCTCTCAGGAGCAGAATATCAATGTATAGCCGATACTAAAGTTTCTTGATTGTTCTAACCTGTGTATTACATATGTCTAAAGTGACACTTGTGTCCCAGTGTTGACTTACAACAAATGTTCTTCTGGTATTAAGTCATTCTTGAGTACTTTTACTATATACAACAAGTTCAAATAAATAAATATAATATAATTATTGTAGGTGTGCAAGAGAAACTTGGTATAATGAACAACGGGCTGGTGTACGCGGTGTTCTCTTACACCGCGGCGCGCGGCGACGAGCTCACATTCGAGACGGGCGCGCGGCTGCAGGTGCTGCGCAAGGGAGATGACAACGAGCGCGAGTGGTGGTGGTGCCGGGACGACACGGCGCGCGAGGGCTACGTGCCGCGCAACCTGCTCGGGGTGAGTGCGCGCGCGCATCGCGACATTCGTTTACTTATTAACATTTAACATCTAGTGAACATCTAACTGTTCACGGGGTCCCTGTTCTATTTGTTACAGTAATCACATAGTTCTTATTCTTTATTTAATTTATTTTATGTTATTAATTAATTACATACTAATTATTTACTTTGTATAAATAAGTACTTAAGTTTAGTGGACACTCATTTGATTCCGAGTGGAAGGAAGCGCGAGGCGCCGTGAGAAAAGTTAGGCTTGCTAGCGTCGTCGAAGTGGTCGTATTTATCTTGTGCTAAATATTGTGAATTATATTATAAATCTGGAAATTACTAGTATTTGTAAAATATTACAGTACCACATGAGTAGTGGAGCTTAAATTGTAGTTGGGTTTATTCGAATTCGCCTGTTTAGCTATCGCCCTCAATGTTAATCTGTCGCTTTAACATCATTGCTGCGTTCCGGCAATAATGTATATAATAGCCAGAAGAATTCGAATTGAGCACGCTTTTACATCTACGGTCTCATTGTTGCCTAACATCAAATGTAAGTGGCGAGTGTTGCCCATTTCATTTCTATTTTATACGAATGTCTGCCCGAAATACTTTTTTTATATATTTTACTGGCTGGACACAACTATGCTGTTATAGTAGTATTAAAGATGCCGTTCAAATAACTCCAATCATATAGTATGATTAATTATCTATATCATATTTTTAAATTATATTTTATGTTCATTATTATATTTTGTTTCAGTTATATCCAAGGGTAAATGGACAACAGGAATGAGGGACATGCATAAGGCCTAAATCATTTTTAAAGTAATCGAGTGTAAATACCGTAGTGATTATTATTTTTTATGTATTTATATCACTGTAATTAAGTTAAATGATATTGTATACATTTTTATTAAAGCTAATATTTTGTATATATTTAAGCAACTAAGTCCAAACGAATGAGATTATATTGTACATTTTATAAATATGCGAGTCATCAAAGTTATTGGGTAAAATGTTTGTATATTATTCTTAAGATGTCTGCAAATATTGTGAGATACTACACATAAATTGACAATACATAATAACATAATAAAGTCGTTTCTTAATTTCCGAGCACCACCGATATCCCCTGGGTTTTTTTTTTATTTCCACCCATTTTAAATAGCTTTATTTAGTCAGTGAAAAAGTCCGCATGTTAACTACAACTTATCATTTAAACAATTTTTTAACCAATACTGCGACTAAAAAACCAAACAAAAGGTAATTTAACTTTATAGCTTGACAATTACAGTCGTGTTTATTTACTTTAAATACTATAGATCTTTAACTACACTTAATCAGCACATTAAATATTTTTTTTAAATTTTGACTGACATGCATTTTTGTAGGAATATAACAGTTAATAAAATTATGATTTGGATATTCTGTTTACCTATTAATTACGAAACATGTTACATGAAAATTGTCTATACGGATTTAGGATTTTTGTGTAACTTAGCAAATAGTTCATTTATATGATATATACATTCATTTGTTATATCAGATAAACTTGTATATATTTTAGCACTTAACCGGTTTTTATATAGTCATGAAAAATGGTTAATTTTAACCTATTTCAACTCGAATTGCTTTATTGTACTTAGAGTTGTAGATGTGTAAGTATTTAGCTACTATAACTGTTATTTTTTTATATAAATGTAATACTGCATTTTTTAAACCAATTAAATAGTTTAATGCGAAACTCTTTTTAAGAGTTCAATATCTAAAGGGCGACAAAAAGAACACTATTACTAATCTGCTGCCGACCTTATCTTAGCGGGTTCTATTTTTATAAATCATAATAAGCGTAAAGTCGAAATTTTCAGATAATTTATTTCTCTTGCCACTACAACAACAAGTAATAAAATTATATTAGCCATTACGTAGACGTATAATGTGTCCAAAAAAGGGATTATTTTTAAATGTTGTTTCATTTTTTATTTTATGCAATAGACAAGGAAACAAATAGTAACAGTACATATTTGAATGATATTGATATTTACTTTTCATGTCCATAAGTTGAGTATTAAAAAAGCTTTTGCTTCATTACGGAAGTGCTTAGTGTAAAAAAGTTTTCATCTTATGCATCTTTATAGTTAACCGACATCTGTCTATGAGTTTATTCAAATGCAGGGTTTCATGCCAATTTTAAATCTACTAAGCGCTTTTAGTATTTCATAGATGGCGTTGCAATAAGACTCTAATTTAACACATTGCTCAAAATAATGATAGACTTACTGTTTTACAATATAACATGTAGAGAAAATCTGCTAGAAAATGGCCACAAAATTGGGTAAAAAAACTTAATAGGAAGAACTCAATCTTACCTTTTCACTTATAGTATGTTCATCTTCCGGGAGGCCATCTGTATTCGCATCAAGACAACATTTGATTCTACAGTTAAACAGTAGCGTGCAAATATTACTGTAATCCAGTCTGAAGGACGCTTAGCCCACTTGATATAGCATTAATTACACTTTAACACTTGAATAAAAATAAACTAAACATTTTATTTATCAAAACTAGTAAGTGTCGGTTGTTCTGGATAGTGGGGAAGCATATCCCTTAAATCAGGTGATTATTCCGCTCATTCCGTCCCTTCAGATTGTAATAAATTGCTCATAATGTTGATATATGTCAAACCGAAAAAAAACTAAGAAATCACATAGCTTTTCCAGAAATTGTTAATAACTACAAAATAAAGCTTGTTTTTCGACTATCAGAGTGTATTGTCTTTTTAATTTCTCTGGACCCATGGCTTAAATATAACATTTATGTACTCGGCCAACAAAAAACAATTATCAAACACTCATCTCTTCGTAAAAAGTTATAAGTAGTCCGACGTAAAGAAGGAAACCAAAAAAAAAGCTATGCATAATGTAACCTCTTCCTAGTTATAGGTGAAATAAGATTCAATTTTAAAATATCCTATAATTAACATAAACAATGGTCATGATCACAGTATAGTATTAAAGTACAATTATTTAATTCAAAATAAACTGCATACTTTATATTGTCAGCAATAGAGTTTAATTGGCATAACGAGTAATTCGCATGAGCTAAATAAATTGTAAAATAATAGTTCGCTTAACGAGCGATGTAGATAGGGAATCCTCGAATCGTGCGATAGAAGTCTCCGTGCTATTGTTACATCAGTGTGTTTATAACTCTGCGCTAGCATCTTAATATCGGCAGAAACACATTTTTCAAAACTTGTGTTCAGGCATTATTTGACATTTTTTATTCTAATTTTATTCCTCTTGTAAAAATGTCCCAAAAGAAAAGGCAGCAAGAGAGCAGTTGTAAGAGATTAAAAATAACATTAAAAGTAAAACGTGAAATCATTGATAAGCGAGAACGGGGTGTGAGCGTTGCTGATTTAGCACGCATGTACAATCGGTCTACTTCAACCATTTGTACTATTCTCAAGAACAAAAATAAAATTAAAGAGGTTGATGCTTCAAAAGGGGTGACAAGAATATCTACGCAACGGTTACGTATTCTTGACGATGTAGAAAGGTTGCTTCTCATATGGATAAATGAAAAGCAATTGCATGGCGACACCATTAACAAGAGCATAATTTGTGAGAAGGCAAAATTGATTTTCGCCGACCTTGTTAAGACGACGCCAGGATCATCAACAACCGGAGACGAGGTGTTTAAGGCAAGTCATGGTTGGTTTGAGAAGTTTAAGAGAAGAACAGGCATCCATAGCGTTATGAGACATGGTGAAGCAGCAAGGTCTGATACAAAGGCAGCAATGCATTTCAAAGCCAATTGCAAGAAGCTCCGGCCAGAGAGCGTTGTTGAATGTGACGTTGCGGGGTTTAAATCAGTAACTGAGGACTCTGTAGTCAATGTGATTGTCTCCCAGGCCCACATTTTGGGGTTGAAGGTGGAGAAATATGATATCGACGAGCTAATGGAAGAGCACAGCCAAGAGCTGACCACTGAAGAACTTATGCAGTTGCATTGCGTTTCACAGCAAGAGGACGTTAAGGAAAGTTTGTCATTGGATGAGGATGAGGTGGCAGCAAAGCGACTATCTTTAGGCGAAATAAGAGATATGCTAAAAGCATGGGAATCTGTCGCATCTTACATTGAGAAGCATCACCCCAATAAGGAGGTTGCTATGCGCGCTACAAATCTATTCAATAATAACGCGGTGTCGCCTTTTTATCAAATTTTGAACCGTCGGCATAAACAAATGTCTCTAGACAATTCTCTAGTAAAAAAGAATTAGGTATATTAATAATTATTTAAGATTATTTTTTCTTGAAATCTAATTCTCATTCTAGGTTGGTTCATTTCGCGATGGAAGAAAAATGAAGAATAACGGTTTTTAATAACTCATATGTATTTTTCTTTAAATAAAAGTTACACAATGTTTATTTTTAATATTCTTTCTGCATGGAACATTTACACGGTATTACTATATTTTATATTAATTTACATGGTTAAGACTGTTTCGCTTAACGAGTGCTTCGCATTTCGTGTAGGACTCCAGAAGTAATTATGCTTGTTGTGTGAGGTTTGACAGGATTAAAAAAAAAAACAGTGGACAATCATAAAAATTTATTAACTAAGATAAACAGAGTTTTTCACATATCTGCATCATCTGAATCCTCAATATCAGCCAAAGCTTGTTTTGCTTGATTTTCAGCTTCAGTGGCTACCTCACGAGGCACTAACTGATGCCGGCCTTTAGTGTCTTTTGAAACCCACGAGAGTTCTAATTCAAATTGCTTATCTTTCAATTCATCATGCACTAAATAAATACTGTAAGAAATAAATTCTAATTAGTAAAACAATGCTTAATAGTAAAGAAATTTGTAGTATTCAATGAAATATGGTACCTGTTTTTGGAATATTATAGTATTAAAGCTATTCCTTTCAAAATGTATTCAATATGATTCTTTATAAAGATACATATAATTTTTAAAGAAGTTTCATAATAGACTTGACATAAGAAACTGACACAATGTGATACATTACAGTGAAATTATTAGCTTCAAAGTACCAACAGCTTTATATAATAAAATCATTGTGAAATGGATAGGACTGTAGTATAGTATCTAAACAAATATATTAATTTAATGTTTTGTTTATTTTTCATGTGATATATTAAGTTATTCAAGAAAGCAAAGTTAATAAACATGCA
>DWQX01000293.1:0-48951 GCA_018245475.1 Pharmacophagus antenor | reverse complement strand
GTAAACCACTGTTACGACCACAAAACAAAAAGAAACGTCTGCAGTGGGCTCTTACTCATCGATATTGGACTGAAGAATACTTTAAAAAAGTTCTTTGGACTGATGAATCAAAGTTCGAAATATTTGGTTCGAAAAGAAGAGTTTTTATACGTCCAGGTGGTAGTATTGAGTTCAGTAACAATTAAAATATACTTTATTGAAAATGTTACATAACTTTGTCTAAAAAAAAAAATAAAGAATATACATAAAGCACACCAAGACATACTTAGTAAATAATCTTACACTTTATTTATTACAGACTGCTCTTGGGTATGTGGCTCCTGAGGGTTATGTTTTTCATTGTGGAGCAACACTTTTGTCCGATATGTTCGTCCTTACAGCTGCCCATTGCGTAGACACGATCGACCAGTGAGTACCCCCAATTTTTTTATATATTACCATAATAAATATTAAGACATGGGTTTTATTACAAGTACAAGGAACGGATATTACTTTGGTTCTTTAACAATACTAATAAGTCTTCAATTGAAGACTTATTAGTATTGTTAAAGAACCATACATAGAGTCGATTGACCATATCACAGCTTTTAAATTTTCTATACATGTCTAATATTATAAGAAAGGGATCTGCCTTGCCCAAAATCAAAACGCATGTCTCGCAAAGCCATTGATTAAACTTGAACTTACCAAGACCTGAGAACTCTGTGACCACCCGTTCCGTTAGCTTTGCGAATTTACTATCACTAATCAAAGTCAATTCGTAACTTTGCAGAATAAAACCTACAATAGTGCGTCTGGGCGTTGTGGACTTGGGGAATTCTTCTCGCAATGACGAATCGGACGTCGACATTGCGGAAATAATCCCGCATCCAAATTACACAAGAAGGCTTAAATACCACGACTTAGCTCTAATCAGGTAAGATAAGTGATAATAATAGTAATAATAATTGCCACAAGATATTTTTTGTAGACAAAGAGGTTATTATTATTATGTAAATTTCTTATACGGACATGTAATTTAAACGTTTGGATACTTTCCACCCAAATGTTGTTTGGAATACCTGTCTAGATAACACCGCCCATTGCGCATTATTATTCAAACGCAATATTTCTTTATTAAATAAGATTTATACAATCACTTTTAATCGTCGGTAGTTTAATTACCGTCAGTTCGTACTCCGCCCTCCTCTAAGAACTGGCGAGCAATTCGGGGTTTTTTTTTCTTACTTTTATTATTTTATTTGGTCTTTCCTTGATTCTGTTGTTTTATTTAATGTGCAATAAAGTTTTTAGTCATACTATTATTATCAACTATTTATTTAATGGTTCGATTTTCATAATTGTTTTATTAATTAAAAGAGATTAGAAAAATAATACTTAAGGGTTGAAGAAATTGATACCGCGTCCGCGAGCCCTAAGTACGATGTAACCGTAAAAGCCGGAAAACGCTGTCTGCACCGCACTATAATCGGATACACATGCACTCGCGTATATATTCTAGTTATGTACTCTGTCTCAAATCGATAAGTTTATTAGTAGCGCGACTGTGCCCGATTTTTTTAAATAATGCAGACAATAGTATCAATGTTTTTAACACCAAAATTTACCGACTTTTTCGTATTTTTCGTTTCGAGTCTATGGTAGGTAAATTGACACATTATTGTTATATGTTCGGATTTGCAAAAATATTACAAAGTTATATTGCCAAAAACAATAAAATAATAGATAACAAGTAGAACGTATATTAGTAAACATAATTTTTTATACATCGTTCTTCCGTCAAAGTAACCGAAATCTAATGTTAACGATTTGTAGAATTATTTTTACAGAGTGTTTATTTTAATCACAGATTAGCAAAACCGGTCCAATTTTCGAGCACCTTGAACCCCATATGTCTGTATACAAAGTTAAACGATCCCATTATACCACTTACTGTTACTGGTTGGGGTAAAATCAGCAATATAAGTAAGTAGTGTCATTCTAATATTGTAACATGTTTGAAACTAAAAATTGTGTGTTTCATGAAGTAAACCCCTAGGCGATAATAAATAAATATCTGGGACATTTTCACACATAGTAATCTGATCCCAGGATAGATGGCTAAGCAGCACCTGTAGTATGACTTATCAGAGACCGACATACGTACATAGATATTTTTAAATAAATACTTAAATATTTATTAACAACCAAGATAATATATATTAACACAGGTCGAACATAAATATTTATCACATAAATGTTTGTCCTGAGCGAGATTGAACTCACAACCCCTGGCGTAAGAGGCAGAGTTACTACCATTACACCAACAGGCTAGTCAACGGTAGCCATAGGAAAAAACATAAAAATTGATTTATAGACATTTCATAGCAAAACTATTACGAATTCTGCGGGATATCATCACAAACTATCTGGTGTTGGCTCTCCCACAGTGACGCTTTTTTTTTTCTCTGAAAAATTGCTAGTGTTCTTAGCTAACAACACTAGCAATTTTCAGCTGTTCAAATTCAAAATCATCGAAATTAATGTTTTTTATCGTTTATGGGCTTACACTTGACCTCGATTTCACCTGATGTTAAAAGACAAGGTAGCGGTAGATGGTGATGAAATGAAAATAGAGCCAGAAGTATTAATAATGCTCGCTTTCACGTGTAGGACTGCTGGAAAATAGTAAAATTGTTATGGCGGCATATTAACAGCGAGGGTGGTAGCTAGCCAGTCGGATTCGAAAATCCCTACCACCATCCAGATTCCAGTACTCCTGAGGCCTGGGAATCGAACATTGGACCTACGCATTACAAGGCTAGCGGTAAACCAATTCGCCATGGAGATAGTCACAAACAAGTTCTTTCCTAGTTTTACTTTTAAATTCTTTTTCTTATAAATTACTTATACATTTGTTGTTGTTGTTATACTTATAAATTTGTTGGGGAAAAAGTTTCTTCGCATTTTGTATAAAAATTCAAAAGTTTTTTTTATAAAGTTTATTAACATTTGACTATACCATGTAGATGCCATTTTGATAGATAACTTTTTACCATCTTGTAGATAGGGACGTGATCCCATTGCTATAAAAATTTTGAGGCTTATGCTAATCAAAAAATTGCGTCAAATGGTTTTGGCAGTCCTCTCGTGATGTTAACCTGACACTGCTTAAGAAATTCTGCAGAGACCGAAAGAGGTGAAAATCTGAAGGTGCAAGGTCAGGACTATACGGCAGATCTATTAACACCTACCAGCCGAACTCTCTTAATTTTAGCTGAGTGGCTAAAAGATGTGTGAAGTCTAGCGATATCATGGTGAAAAACCACATCCCTTCTGTTGATAAATTCCGGCCGCTTTCTCTCAACTTTTTGCTTTAATCTCATCAGTTGTTCCCAGTACAGTTCAGAATGTATGGTCCTGCCTGGCGGTAAGAGCTCATAATGAATAATGCCCTTCCAATCCCACAATACATACAGCATCACCTTGTTGCGAGTTAACCCGGGTTTCGCCACAGTTTGTGAAGCTTGGCCTGACCGGCCTTTGACCACGATCTTTTTCGCATGTTCTTGTCGTACGTGATCCAATTTTCATCACCAATTATCAGCTTCTTCAAAAATGATTCTGTTTCATCACGTCTTAATAAAGAATCACAAATGGATACACGGTTCATTAGATTTCTTTCAATGAGCTCATGAGGCACCCATTATCGAGCTTTTTTATGTACCCAGCTTTTTTCAAAGGCACCAGAACCGTTTTGTGGTCAATTCCTAATTCTCCAGCTACATCGTAACTACGAATATGCCGATCTTGCTCCAATTTTCAAAAATGACGTCAACTTTGTCCGTAACAGGGCGATCAGAGCGACGTGCATCTTTGATATCAACATTTCCGGATTTAAAATGCTTAAACCAAATTAGCGCTACTTTCATAGATACTAAAGCGTTAGATCCATAAACATCACAATCTTTTTTCGCGGCTTGTGTTGCATTTTTACCTTTTTTGTAGTAAAATTTTAAAATATATCGAACTTCATTAGATTCCCTCATTTCAACAATAAGATAAACAAATGAAAATCACTTTTTCCTAATTTGAATTTGGAATTGTCTTCTTTAAAATTAAAACTTTTTAATGATAGCAAATAATGGAGAGGCACAAGAAGAAGAATAAAAATGATACCAAAACCAGCCAGATACAAATGGTATAGCCAAAGAGATTTTATTACAAGTTCATACATTAAATATGCGAAAAGACTTTTTCCCCAACCTATTATGTTAGTTAGTGGAACATTGATGATACTTGTACAATGATTTGTAATTAGATCTTATAAATCCAATATAAATTTTACAGAGAACATCCGTAGTAATATGCTGTTAAAGGCGAACGTAACGGTTGTGACGAGAGATAAGTGCGCTGAATCCTATTCGACGTGGAGAAAGCTGCCAAACGGTATATCGGAAGAGCAGTTGTGCGCCGGCGATCCTATGGGACTGAAAGATACGTGCCAGGTAATTAACGCCTCACCTGTTTATAACCTCATACCAAAAAGGGAATCACATCATTTTGATTCCGTCAAAAAATTGATTATGTTAGTTTTACTCCAACTAATTTTTTTACTTTATCGGTTATGGGTTAATAGTTGACCTCGATTTCACCTAATATTAAGTGATAATGAGGCCAGAGACGGTGAAGCGTGTTCACCTAGAATACTTCTGGCTTTCACATGTATGCCTGCCAAAACACAGCAATTATGGCGGCAGATTGACATCGAAGGTGATAGCTAGAGGTAGGTGGGTTCGAAAAACCCTACCATCATCTAGACCCCACTACTTCTGGGGCCCAGTAATCAAACCCGGCGTGACCAGGTAACTGGGTAAACCACTGTGCCACAGAGGTTAACACATCATAGAGGTAGTGTTATTTTAGTTTGACTTCGCCCTAATAGTGTTACTTTGACTCCGACGTTAAGGAATGTCATATCAGTTTGACTCATGTATAAGTAATTGCTGCATGTGAAGTATCAGCGAGCGACATATTGCTCTGGCAGAGCAGGTCGGGCCTTCCGTTCGGTATGGAGATATCGCTACTGTTATGAATCTGTGTATGTCTGCAGATTCATAGTAACGAAAAAACTCCTTTATTCTCAGCTATAATTAAAATGATATGTTAGTGTTTTTTTCTACTCCTCCCCTGACAATCTTATTCGGGGTTCTTTTTTACCTTTTCTTTTACTAAATTTCATGTTATCATTACCTTGTAAAATACTACTAACTACTACTTATATTATTACATTTATTAATATTTTATTATTATATGCCTGTTCTTTGTAAATTATGTTAAGTATATGATTCTTGTTCTATTAATATCATTATTTCTCTACTTATTTATTTGTATTTGCCACTCTACTTACCTTCTTATGCATGTCGATGGCCATTTTGCACTGTTTAATCACGTGGCTAGTAAACGTTAACTTTTGTCGATTGTCAGTCCCAGGATTTTTACCTCCTTACACATGCCGGTCCCTCCCATGCTTAGCCCTAGGGCGTCGAACTAACGCTTATTGGTAGGTACCATTGTACAAGTCTTATGCGGTACGAATCCGAGTTTATTCCAGACGCCCCACCACTAAACATAGTAGAGAGTGGCGTTGGTACGTGCTTCGATCTTTATCGCGGTATTACCGTCGAAAACCCGTGGGACCTCATCGGGGAAAGCCTGGGAGTAGTCGCATCTATGTTAAAGGCATTCTCTCCCAGTCTTCCTTGAGGTTGTAGAGGAATTTCACTATAGGGTGAATTTAAGATATGTAAAATATATTCGTAATGTATATAAAAATAAATATAATACATACAACATAATAATATAATACATAAATATAATTTGGAAAAAGATAATACAAAACACGAAGATATTGTAGTTTTAAATTTTAGAGTTTTGGTTGTCTTTTCATAACGTTTTCCGGAGATTTTTTTTTTAAACCGTTTGTAGAAAATAAGATTCTAAAGTAAAAAGAGACCTCAGTAGTTTGATTTAACAATTTGTTGATGGTGTCTAAAACCGATGCTGCTGTTGTTGACCACAACATTAATATTAAAAGATGAGGAAGTGTGAGTTAATCTCCTACAAAACTTGTGCTTCTGGTGAACAGATCCGCATTAGGGCAGCGCGTTAGATTTGAGCCTCGAGGGAGATGACCTCTCGAGGCTTAGGTCGTGTGAATATCTTTTTTTTTATTTTGTGTAATATGTTGTTAGTAAGGTTGTAACATGTTGGTGATTTTGGGATTTGTTCAGGGCGATTCGGGCGGTCCTCTGCAAGGACTGACGGGGCGGGACGGGCACTACCGGCTCGTGGGTGTGACGTCGTTCGGGCGCGGCTGCGGCTCCCCAATACCCGGCGTCTACACACGCGTCACTAAGTACCTCGACTGGATCGAGAGCGTTGTTTGGCCGAACAATTAAATACTGTAGCCAATGGACAAGATTACGTTCATTTACTTAATATCTATACCATCGCAAAATGAAATATAGATAGTTTAATAACTAAATCGTTGCCTAGCAACCAATTATAAGCTTAGGTAATAAAATCCATAAAAGTTTCGTTTCTCTATTAAAATTAATGCTTAAAATTAATCAATAGTTATGAGCTCTCTAAAAATAAATATAACTTAATTTTTAAGTGATAAAATGCAAATTTAGTTTTTCTACTAAATTTGAATTTATACGCATTTTCTAATCGCTAATCATATAAAATATAACATATTTTTTTGTAAAATATTGTCATCAAAGGAAATAGAATTTTAAAAATATCTTTGTTTTTCGTAAAATTTGTATTTTACATGTCGACGTCGCGTTACCGACTTTTGAAAATAATATGTCAAAATTTTTAAAGAAAAAAATGTGTCAATTTATGCACATTAACGTATCTGGCGCTTCAACAATTTATTACATTAATAATCGTTTACATTAACTCGGTATTTCCCACATGTCCACTCTGTTCTCATTTTATTGACAAACCATAACAAAATTATCCTGTTTCAAAAAGCGTCATGCAGAGACGCGAAGACCACTTAGACAAGATATTGAATATAAAACTCCGATTACATGCTTTTAGGTGTAGTCTGTAACCATTAATGATATTTTAAAATTAAATATACTGCTAATAAATTGATTCATAATAATACTCTGGAAATAAACATCTGTGTAATCTCATTTACATTATTGGTTTATACTTGTGTCATAAATTTTTTGACACGTAATATGCTAATATTTAACCGACTTTGTAAAGTGCAATAATACTCTTTATGTGATATGTAAGTAATAAATGTGTAATCCTTAATTAAGACTAATATCGTAAGGATTTTTAATATGTATTGATATTTTTAAATGTTAATAAATCAATAACACAATTTTATAAAACTCAAAAATATATCTAGAAAATAAAAGTAATAAAGCATTACATTAGCACTAATTTTTTTTTTTTCGAATTATTATACTTTGATTGTTTTAAAGTCATGAGCACGAACGAATAAAAGTGCAAGACAGTCTACTACTAGTCTAGTAAGTAGGTAAATATATTCATTTAATAGTCCAAGAAATAAAAAAATACGCTTCTATAGTAAATCTGTAAATTAGGGATTAGGGACGTCTCGTTATAGAAAACAAAATTGCACGTTTAATTGGATACTACGCCTATTATATTCATCAGTAATTTGAAGAATCAACAAAAATATTTATAAAATCTAATTGTTTATTAACAAACCTTATGTATAAGGAACTATTATTTACCTTTAACTTTTGTATAAATGTGCCATTTTTTCATGTATAATTTGTAATTTTTTAAATACACAATATTTAATAAATAAACTTGAAAATTAATACATATAATTAAATATGTTTGATATGCGGTATCTATGTTATTATATGTTATTTTGATACTGTTTTCTGATTTTATACTAAAAAAAACATTTGAGTGTCATCCTTTCTGTAGTTATCAATTATTTTGCATATTCCAAGATTTCTGTGAAATGGGTTTATCTTCTTAAATTATCTTAAAATTTATAAAATATTATAAACCTGACTTTTAACGCTCTTGAATAATTTGCAAAAAAATTTAAACATTTTTGTTAAAAAACGCATTAATATTTTCTCTTAACATGAACTGTAAATATTACATGATTTATATAAATTACTACAAAAGACAATTTGGTGTATTTTTATGTACCATTTAGAGATATTATTAGTTTCTCCTAAAACTTTATAATCCATTACAGCCTAGGCAAATTTAATTTTCGCCGCATAAAGGCAATGTACACGAAAACTTTATATATCTCAGTTCTACTTCAGGCAATATAGTGTCACAGCCACGCCTCTTATTTTATTTTTTTGATTAATTATAAAAGAAATTTCAATGTAATATCTTTATTTCAATATAATTTATATCGCTTCATTACCAAGTTAGCGCCCATCTAACTAAAAAGCAAAATGCTTAGTTGATGTAGTCACAATTATAGATATTTGGCATGGTTGGTAACATTATTCCACAATAAATCAATTGGTATATCAAACCGACAACACTTGACGAACAAGCTCTGCGCCCACTAAATCTTGTCAAAGGTTACGGAACCACGATAACGTTGACCTATGCCTTTTGATAAGTTACGTACTTTTTCTCTATTGAATTTGCAACCAAAAGTAGCTAACTGCTTAAATATTTTAATTATCGTTTACCCTCAAATTAAAATTAAAAGACTTTTTTAAAGTCTTACAAACAGTTTAAAATATTTACTGTAGACATAAATGACATATAACTGAAATTATTACATCTTATTTTAATTTATAATAGTATAGTTATTTCTAAATTCGCTATATCATCATCGCCATATCAGCCTGCGGCAGTTCACTGCTGGACACAGGCCTTTTGCTACTAATATAGGGAAAACGAAACCGTGGACATGTATTAAACCCACATCAATCGATGTTATTTCCTGGTAGTCTTATTAAAAATAAATGGGAACACTGCTTAGAGAAAACATATGAGTTTTATAATTTTGTGCATTTACGACTATAACATGAATCATGTTAATACATTTTATTAAGCGTCCAAAATTAGTATAACGTTTATTAGTTCGTTGGGCATGAAAACACCAAGACCATGTGGCTGCAAAAACTGATAATATGTTACTTTTTTACAAAGTTTATTAGTGCCGGAGACGGTAAGTTTGTATTGAATTTTTAGACTTTTAAACAACATTAGTTAGTTATAATAAATACTATTCCTTCAAAAAGTTATTTCTACAAAATTGTAAAAAGTGCGATTTCAAAGAAAATGCTTTACATAAATTATTTTATTTTCATAATATGTTCTTTATGCGCACTTATTTATGATAAAGTTAAATTAAAAAGTATAGTGTTTGCTACTATAAACCTTGCTAAGTAGTAGTTCAAAATAGTAATCGTATGTAGAAAAAATCAATACCGTAAAATATATTTAAATAGTGTACAGAAATATTGACTTTCATCTTTCTAATTCTAATGTTTTGTTTGAAATTCCAATTTGTGTTGTTAAGTGTTGAAAGTTCTTTTATTTAAATACAAATTTGTGCTCAACAACAATCATGTATAGCAAACAATCTCTCTTGTCCTTTAGTAGACAAGCCTTAGTATCTCTAGTTACTGTAGCCTGACGGTTTCGACATATTGGTTAATTGTCGCAAACGATAAAAGCAATGTAAAGATTAATGACCTTGGCTAACAGTCTTGGTTTTATATTCTTCCAGTTGGTGACAGGTGTGTTGTTAATGGTAAAGATGGAACCTGCAAATTAGTCAACTATTGTGGGTTTGCTATAAGGTAAGGATATCATTGATTACTAAAGAGTTTACCAATATTTGTTTTTTGTCTTTGCCAATATTTGTTATATTTATTTGCTTTAACCAATTTACCTTAGTCATTGTTAAGCTAGCTTGAGAATCTGTTTCACTATATTAAACGATGACCTTATATTTGTACATTATTTATCATTCCTAATTTTCTCAAGTACCTCTAAACTGCCTCCGTGATGCAGTGGTTTACCGCTTGCCTTGATACATATAGGTTTCGAGACAAATTCCCGGACCACATGAGTAGCAGAGTTCCGATGGTGCTATAATTTTTGCAAACTTCCCTGGCTATAGACGCTGTCAATGTCAACCTGCCGTCTTAACCTCTTCAGGCCCTTGGTCACATATGTAGACCTTGATTTTGCATTTATACTGAATTGATATATAGACGAAAATCTTTAGTATAATATATTTAATATTTCTTTACCTTCCGTTATTTGTCCACCGATGAAAATGAAATTAATAGGTTTTCCTTGAATTTTAAAATTTTCTTATATTTCTCTTTTTGTCAATAAAAATCGTCACTGAAGAGATTAACAGCGTTGCTGTGTTTTAGCAGAAAGGCCGCAGATAGTGAAGCGTTTTTGCCAGAGAAGAGAACTCATTGTCTCATTGCCCTTGCTTATTGTTACTTAACACTATGTGAAATATGTCAATCGTTGGCCTACTACCATTAAGAATAGAGAAGAAAACTTTTCTTTACAGAGAAAAGTGAATAACACTTATCATTACATAGTTATTTACCAATAATTCAAAACAGTATTTTATTAATTTCCCTTGGATATAATAATTATAAAACAACCTTTTACTCATCTCTTTTGATACTCTTCATGTATGTATACATACAATGCCTTGGTAATAATTTCTTTCAGTGACATACAAATGAAACAATATCATTTACTGCCGAGATGCGGCTTTCAGGGTACTATCGAAATTGTTTGCTGCCCAGTTGCCCCTACAGGTAGAAGTTACATTATATTTACCGCATATTTCACACCTATGTACTAAAAAATTGGCCCCTCTCGGACTCATTTTCATGTTACTGTAATGATATATTATCTGTATATCCTTGATTTTTTTTTAATTTGCAAGGAGAAAAATTATTGTTCTTTTTTATTCCATGACATAAAAACATAAATATACGAATTTTATAAGATCATAGTTTATCTTCGGAAGTAGAAAACATACTTATAAAGCAAATGTTTACATAATTTGATAATTCAAAGAAATAATGCATAAATGCTAAAATATATTCATTAATCTATTAACCATTATTATGTTTTCCTTTTTCAGAGACCGTTAAAAGTTTAAGACCAGCTGACCTCGGTTTGTATTTTTAATTGATATCAATGGTTATCATCTAGTCATTAGTTTCTAGTGTGGTAACTATTAAGTCAGTCACCATGTCAAACTCAAAAATTACTGGTGGGTGAAAACCATGTAACCCGTAGGCGCTTATTATTTATACGTAAACTTAATATTATACTAAATATTACTAGTTCATGAATACCCTAAAAAAATTAAAGATATTGTTGTTTGTATGAAATAATATCTTAAAAGAATCTAGATACTTTATCGAGAGAAATTTATATCCATATAATGAAAGAGTCAAGTTACTCACCGTCTAGGCAATATTAATCAACAAACAAAAATCCATTTGGTGCAATGACAAATCATTATAACGTGAACTACCTCCAAACACATTGAAATGCGTAAATAGTGATTTGAGGAAATATTTCGTTCTTTCAACGTTAGATTTAAGTTTATAGACAATATACTGAACATAACATATTTTATACTTCTTAATTTCAGCATGTAAATATTTAGTCGATAGTATTGACTTACCAGATATAGATTATATTTTGGGAGGCACAGTTGCTGAACAGGGGGAATTTCCACATATGGTAATGATTACAAGACTTTTTAACGCTAAAAAATGTTCATAATCAATTTCCATATCTACAATATAATACAAAGATCGATATGTCCTTTTTTTATACAATGCTTTTAGCTTAAGAAGGCATCAAAACGTAAAAAGAGGGTACACCCTTTAGGAAAATAACTTTATGTAATTATAACTTACATTTTATTGTCTGCATAATCTTTATAAGAAAAAAAGAAAATAGGAAAACAGAAAGTTAATTGCAATATGAAAGCAATAAACAGCCTGAAATTTCACATCCGCTTTATGCCGATATGAAAGATATTTTCTTCCATTTTAAGGTTGCTCTCGGATACCAAATGGTAAAAGACTATGTTTTTCTATGTGGGGGTTCATTAATATCCCAGAAATTCGTTTTGACTGCAGTCCATTGCGTTCTTACAATAGATCGGTAAGTAAATAAGTTGTCATTGTTTTTTATGTTACCATTTCATTCATCAAAATTATGTTAATTTTGGAGAAACACTATCGAGTATTTAAAAACGTGTATGTATTTTATGCGCAGCTTTTATACATGCTATTAATAGAAAAACTTTAATATTAACACTAATCCGTTTCACTTACAGTATACAGCCGAGTCTAGTACGTGTGGGAGTTCTAAACATAACTGGCTCCAAATGGAACGAAGATACAGATTACGAGATAGAACGCATTTACGTGCACCCGAATTATATGAGATCACGGAAATATCACGATTTAGCTCTTCTAAGGTAGATTTCAATCGCTAGCCTATCTAAAAGCACGGGATAATATATTCCGTCTGATAGACTAATTTCCAGTAGACAAAGAAATAACGGCTAGGTATTACGCAAGTATTGATCACCGTAACCGTAATCTAATCCATCGTTGTAGTATTCCGAAAAACAAGCCCTGCCAAATGGATACGAATAAAAAATAAAATTAGTAACTAAAATACCGTTAAACACAACATCGCTTACATTGTTTAAATAACTCCCGTATTTGTAGGAAGATAGTTCCCCGCATTTGGACTACAAAATGGATTTGTAAGCACTGAATTAAAATCATTATTTATTAAATAAAAAAATATGTTTTACGAGAAAAAGCGTCCTAACTAGACAATATAAATCTTTTATATTTACATAATCTATTATTTTACATTTAGATTAGCTAAACTTGTGCCATACTTGCCGAAGGTGTTTCCAGCTTGTTTATACACAAAGGAAGTCGAACCTACCATACCACTGATTGTAACCGGATGGGGGAAAACCGATGTTACAAGTAAGGTTTTCTTTGGTTAAGACTATAATAATAATCGACTATTCTATTTGTTTGAATGACATACAATAGAAATGTTTTCCAGAAAATTAAGGCAACCATTTATAAGGTTTTTTTAGGAGTTGCGAATTTTCTTTAAAACATCTATCTTCCTTTTTCTTTAAGATACCTTTGTTTCTTTTATCCCATTAATTCACTAACACGGAAGATAAAACTCTGGTTCGATTCCCAGGCCACATACATGAGTAGTAGAGTTTGGATGGTTTTTGGGTTTTGGGTTAGGTTTCCGAACTGGCTAACTATTTGGTTGTTGAGTTCTGGCAATCATGTGGGATTAGGAACCATTCTAAACAAGCACGTTCTCAACTTTAATGTCACTTAACATCAGTTGAAATCGAAGAATTATTAACCGATTGCTGATAAAAAAAAATATTGTTTAATAGAAATGGTACTTTGCGTTGTACGAAATTTATCTGTTAGCACCAATAAGTACGTTTATTTTGTGAATGATTTCAGGAGCTGCTACAAGTAACGTTTTACTAAAGGCTGTACTGAGTGTAGTCCCCCGTGATAGTTGCAATCTACAATATACCAAAACAAGAAAATTACCCAGTGGTATCGCCGATGGTCAAATATGTGCAAGAGACTCATCGGGCGTAATGGACACTTGTCAGGTTAACAATCGTACATCGTATTACTTGCATATTTATTTAGGAGCCCACAAAATAACCCCTCTTTTTTTGAATAATCTCATTATTGTCCAAAAATAAGATACCATTTTTTATTTTATATTGTCACGTTTACCAAAAATAGTTAAAATCAAAAATTCAAGTTCAAGGTGGTTTTATAAATCTTTCAATTCTTATTTTTTCTTTTAAATTAGTATAATTCTACACATTTCTGAAATATCCTGGTTAACCTGTGCTCAATAATGTTTGTCAAACTGAATAATCTGTTATATGTAATAAGTGTGTTCTTCACAATCGAACTTCTTATGGACGTCAAGATTTGATGAAAAAGAAGACATGATTTTACATTTTATTTCTTATGTACCTCACGTTTCAAAATTATACAATTACATTACTTATTTTTGATCGAAAACTGGAGTGATGGATATTTTAAATTTTTGATTTCAATAACAGTTCATTAAGAGATAGGGGAGGTATTTTTTTTTTGTTACTGTTACATGTTGACATTTGAATGAACTTCTACATAATCCAAATTGATTATTTAAATCCACTAGCTAAAATATCATGACTTTGCAACTCAGGGCGACTCGGGCGGTCCGCTGCAAGGGCTAACGGGTTCAGACGGCCACTACCGTCTCGTCGGAATAACTTCATTCGGTAACGGATGTGGCTCATCAGTACCTGGAGTGTACACGCGCATCTTCAAATACCTGGATTGGATTGAGGGCATTGTTTGGCTATCTGGATAATACCACTAACAGTAATGACCTCAAGTCGTCTATAGTTGCTGTATTCGTGTTCTTCTGTATCCTCCAAACCTACTTCAATAATAAATAATTGAATATTTTTCAGCAAATGATAAAATTATTTTAAATTAGAAATTATAAGGTTATTTGATAATTAATATCGTTTTTCTCATAGATATCCCGTACTGCATATTTCACGTAGTAGTGATTACGTGGCTTACATTATTATATACTGTTTTAAAGATTAGACTTTAGACTATCTTCTGTCAGAAGCTGAGCGTCATTAGTAAAAAACAAGTTGGTTAAAAATTAAGCTGCATTGGACAATTATAGAGAATATTATCGGCATATTTTATTGTTTTACTTCCGAAAGGGCTAAAATACGGTGTAAGCTCGAAAAAATTATGTGAAGTTTACGGTATAAACTGCCTTACTGAACGCCAGTATCAGCGTTAGTTTACTCGCTTTTGCTCTGGAAATTTTACAGTGCAAGATGCACCAGATACTGGTCGTCCAACCACTACTAATGACGACAAAATAAAGACGTTTATGAAAACTAAGCGACGTATGACAACTTGAGAGTTAGTAGAGAAACTCGACATAGCGAATTCAACCGTTTACTCTTGCTCTTTATTTTTGCTTGGATATATAAACAAACTGAATATTTGGGTTTCTCACGAGTTAAAGGAAATCCATCTCACCAAACGCAATAACATATGCGACTTCGTGCTGAATGTTACCTAAAACGACCCATTTCTAAAATAAATCATAACGGGTGATAAAAAATAGATTGCTTACGATAACGTGTCAGAAAACGATCATGGACGAAATAAAATGAGCCCCCACAATAGACACCCACAGCTAAAACTCACCAAAAGAAGGTTATGCTTTCCTTGTGGTGGGATATGATATAGTCTACTTTGAGCTGCTTCCAAGAAACCGAACTATAGATTAGACTGTCCACTGTCGCTAACTACCGAAATTGAATGAAGAAATTAAGAAAAAAACGCCGAAAACTGACCAATCGCTAATGCGTGATGTTCCATTATGATAACGTCAAACCCCACACCTCTTAGATGACACTTCAGAATTATCGGAGCACAGGTGGGAAGTGATATCACATCCAACCTGTAGTCCTGACTTCATCACCATCAGATTACTATTTGTTTCGCTCCCTTCAAAACTATTTGATTGGTAAAACTTTCGATTCCGAGCAATCTGTTAAAAGCGACTTAAACCAATTCTTCGCTTCTAAAAACGTTTCTTCGCACGTGGGAATTTTTAACTTGCCGAAAGATGGCAAAGATCATCCAAGAAAGTGGTCAATATATCATTGATTGATGTTTGTTGTTAATATAAATAAATTATATTTGAAAACTATGAAAAAATAACTAATTAATTATCGAATAACCCAATAATTGCGATAAGAGTGCTCGTAGAATTTAAGTTAACCCATAGCTTCCACTATTTTAATGTTCAGTCTTTAAAATCTCAATTGAAATGCTTAATAAATAATATGCCGAAAAAGTAATTGTTTACAATCGTCCACCGATTTCCAAGAGTTAATTCTTAAAGATTTTTCATGCTCATATCTTTAACCTAATTAATCTCTTATTAACAGCCCTTTTTTTTTGTTTTTTATTTTAACGGAACCACTTGCGTCGTTTTTCTCTAAAACTACAGAATAACCTATATTCTTTGGAGAACAATTGATGTATAATACTTCGAAAAACAATATATATGGCTTAAAAAATGTCCAATTTTTAAAGAACTCTACTTGCTTCCTGTCATTTAAAAATAGGACATTATATATAAAAAAAATATTCCTTAACCTAACATAACATTCCTTACTAATGTTTTGACATAAATTCCATATAATATAGAGAGTGTAACCTTGCGCAATGCGCACAATAAATTAAAAATAAAACGTAATTTTTTATAGCCATCTTTTATCACTTTACGCAGTGTATTAAATCAGAGATGTAATATTTTTTTTATTTATTATGATTATAATTAACAACTTGACCTGCAACGCAGCTGCAACGTCCCACATGTTTCGGCTGTCTATGAACGATAGTGATTACTTTCAAAAATATTTATTAGAATAGACATATATTGGACTATAAATTACTAAAAAAATTAAACGGTGAAAGCTTAAAGAGAAATAATATTTTGTAACTGATATTTGTGGCACTATTACACCTAATAACGAATTTTTCTACTTTCTCTCACTTCTACATGGCAAAAGATTAATTTACAACTTTTATAATGAAGTAATTACTTTTTAAAGCGTCTAGTATACGACAATTAACAAACCGTCTAATAATAAATTGAACGGTTTATTTTTTCAATGAAATAATCTTTTAAGAGAATATTTGCCATAAATATTTTTTTATTAAAATACAAAAAACGTTTTTAAACAATACATTATTACTGATTTATATTCTAATCTCGAAAAAAATAACTAATAAAACTAAACTACAACGAAAATAATATTTTTGTTATTCCTAATTCTCTCAAAAAAATAACAGCACAAAAAACATAACAATTATTTCGATTATTGTAATTAAACTTTTAGAAAACTATAAATATTATTTGAATAACATTTTTGCATAGACGTGTTATAAAAACAGAATTGATTAGTCGTTGCTAATAAAGGAGCCGAGCGAAATATCTAGAAAAAAGGCTGTTTGTCTCTTTCTATTAAGGTAACAATAATATTATTTGGGACAAACAATGACTATAAAAACTTTTATGAAAATGATACAGAAATAGGTAAGACCTAATAGAATGTACTAAACCAGTGATTCCCAAAGTGGTCTATATCGACCCCTAGAGGTCAATGACAACCTGCAAGGAGTCTACGTCAGCGATAAATAATTTGGGGGTCCATGAAATGAAAATGGGGGTCTACGATAGTGGATCTCAACACATACACTGATACTACCTATTTACTTACATCATACTATGTCATAATATCAAAACATATACATTATTTATAAAAGCACCTATGAAGTAAAAAAAATATTATATATGTTTATAAAATTGTGTAAGTTGTAGGATGTTGGTATTCGCTTCGTGGTCGCAATACATTTTGAACTTGTAAAACCTGAGAGTCGCAGCCTCAGAGCTTCGCTACCTTGCACTGACTTGTTCAATTCGTCACTCTATAAATACGAATGTGGGACAAATATGTTTATTCGTTTCCTGAATCTTGAAAAGGAAAGTGCTAAGAAAATAATTTAAAAAATATGAACAGATAGTATATCACACAGATTATAGTGAGTCAGTGTTATTTTGTTTGAGAGTGCTGGAGAGAAGTACATTATTTTTTATTAAATTTTAGTTTTGTACTCGTAGTTAGCAAAGATAGATAAATTACGCCAATCATGACTTTAGTTATTAGTAGTTTAATATTCAATCATGCAAAATTACACGAGTACTCCTCAATAGTTTATTTTTGAAAGTTTTAGCAATCGGTATTATAATTACAGTGCAATCTCCGTAATTCGAGCTAATTATTGCAAGAAGATTATTAATAATAAAAATAATTTAATTATGGAATGTTTTCGGAAAAATCAAAAAATATTTTTAATATACAACTGCTGGATTTTCTGTCTTATTGAAATAATTTAATTTTGCCCACAGATGACTTGCATGTCCAAATCTAAAAAGAAATGTAGATAGTAGTGTTGATTATTTGAAATTTGGCTTCATTCCATCATTGCCGGACAAACAATCGCCTATGTGCCTTTTATGCAACAAAGTTTTGGACAATGACGCTATGAAACCATCTAAACTGCAAGATCATCTGAGAACATGCCACCCTGATAAAACAGAGAAAGATTTGAAATACTTTCAAACACTCAAAGATAAACTTCAGAAGAGACCTACACTGGACAGAATGTTCGCTTCGACGTCACAAAGAAATTATGATGGTTTGAGGACGTCTTACAATATCTCGTTACTTATAGCTAAATCCGGAAAACCGCATACTATCGGAGAGAAGTTAATTTTGCCAGCCGTTGAAGAGGTTTTAAAAACTGTTTTACACAAACCTGCATCTGATATCATTAAAAGAATTCCCTTAAGCAACAATACTGTTGAAAGACGTATTGATGAAATGAGTTCTGATATTGAAAGCTTCTTATGTAATTATTTGCAAACGACCCATTTCTCAATACAACTGGACGAGTCAACTTTACCTGATAATGGAGCATTATTATTGGCATATTTTGGTTTTATTATGAATCAAGAAACCTACGAAGAACTGCTCTTCGCAAGAACTTTGATAACCGACACTAAAAGTGAATCAATATTTCATGTATTGAAGTATTACTTCATTGATAAAGCAATTCCTTTATCAAATATATCAGTAGCTACAGATGGAGCACCTGTCATGGTTGGACGTTATCGTGGATTTATAAGCTATTTAAAACAAAATGTGTCAGGGGTGTTAGCAATACATTGCGTCCTCCATCGACAACATTTAGTTGCTAAAAATTTGAGTGTTAGATTGCATGAATCACTTCATTTAGTCATTGATGCAGTAAACCGAATCCCAAGTAACGCGTTATTTGCGCAGTTGTGTGAAGAAAATGACGAACACTTTCATCGATTACTCCTTCACACTGAAGTACGCTGGCTGTCGAAAGGCTTATGTTTGACAACATTTTTTGCACTTTTTGAGACTAGTTTAGAATTTCTGGATACTAAATATAAAATTTTAAAAGAAAATTTAATGAAGAGGAAAACAGACATCGCCTATTTAACAAATTTGTTTACAAAATTTAATATCGTTAATTTGCAATTACAAGGCAACAGTTTCAATTTGATTAAAACAAAGTCCATCTTATCGGCGTATTTTGCCAGAGTTAAAATAATGAAGCAAAATATTGGACGGGGCGAATTTTCTCAGTTCCCCAATTTGTCACAGACAAGCTTCCAGGAAGACGACGTTTCAACTTACGTTCAACATTTAAATGCTCTCTATTCAGATTTTGAATCTAGGTTTGAGGATATTTTGACCATGGTAATACCACCGCGGATAATTAATTCATATGGTGATATAGAAGAAACGAATGTCATAATACAAGAGGAACTGACTAAACTAAGTACAAACGAAAAACTTAAGGTTCAGTTTAAAAACGGATATCAGCAATTCTATCTGCAAAACAACGTACCCGTTACTTATCCCGTATTATGGAATATAGCGAGGAAATTTTTTAATTTCCTTTCCATCGTCATACCTAGTGGAAAGGGGGATCAGCGCTGTTACCAATCTAAAAAAAAGAAACAGACTGGACATCATTAGACGAGTAGATTTAATATTAACCATTACAAAATTGACGCCAAATGTTGATAATTTATTATTAAAGCATCAGGTTCATCCTTCTCACTAAAAATATTGACTTATTGCTTATGTTATTTTTTTTATAGTTTATTTTATGTTTATTTAATGTTACGTATATTTTACATAACTGATACAAAATTTTATTTTGAGTAGTTTTAATTTAAATGCAATTAATAAATGTATAAATTAACATGTGTTTTTACTTTAAGTTTTTAACACTAAACTTCACTACAGTTAGAAATTTACAGGAAATCAATATCAAGTAAGTAGAGGGTCTACCCGACACGGAAAAACAGGGCAAGGGGTCTACGACACAAAAAAGTTTGGGGAACTCTGATCTAAACCTTGTCTACAATAGATCCACATTCTCCATTTTTCACAATTGTAAGATGGAAGTATTGTAGCAAGAATGAAGGCATTGATAAAACACTAACACCATCCAGATTCACTACTATTCTTATGAAGAAATTAAATGAATGAATGGGAAATCAGTGCCTGGATCTGTGTTACAAGACAAGTCGTAAATGACTGCACTGTGGAGACAGTCAAGTATCAGTGTGTGATGATTAAATAAATAAATAAATATAAATACAAAGTTTCATTATACTACTCCACTTCACCTTGATCCAGCATGGGCTCTTTGGCCGGTGAGAACTCAAGAAGCAAGTTGCACAGAGTCGAGGAACCGACGGTGAGCAGCTCGGTGCCGGGCGAGTCGCTCAGCAGCTGCATGAGCGGCCGCCATACCGCGTGGTCCTACTCACGGAAGCACATATTATTAACCCTTACCGCTCGACTTCTTCGGTCGTATGGAGCACCAACTCGAGGCGTTTTTGCTCATATATTACGAGTGTCACACAAACTACCTAAAATTAATTTATATACAGATTAACATACTAAAACAATAATATTATTTACATTGTGAATAATATAAGTTTAATAAACCAATAAATGGGTTTCCATCAATTGGAGATAATAAAATCTAGCATAAGCATAGATTGGCGTCTCTCAGTCGTATTTCAAGTTGGTGCGCGAAACATCATGGCGAGTGAGAGACGCCGCTTCAGCGCAAGGGATTAAATAACAATGCTTGCACCGAGACAACAGCACGAACTTACACCAAACTCTCGAGCTCAGCAGTGACGCGTGCACTTGAGCACAGAAACCAGAACTACGCGAAGGCTCACGCTCGACTCTCGAGCTCGGCACTAGAGCGCGCATTCAAGTGTACAAAACAAAACAGTGCAAACTCAGGCTTGACTACACAAAACGAAACTATAACGGACACATATTCAGAAAAAGCTATAAATGGATTGTTCATCAAAATGTTTAATAATAGTATAAAGAATGACACTATACACTTTCATGTCATAGCAAAGAGATAATATAATGAACACTAAGTTTTATGTACAATATAATAATTTGTTGAAATATAATCACATATTAATATTTCTATAGTTACCTGAAATGTTGTTCTTAACTGCTGGACAGATCTAGAGAGTGAGTGTAGACATCTTACAGCTGCTAATCTAACCTGAAAAATATAATGTATAGTTAAAGGCAAAATTAAATAGAGCAATCCAATATAAAAGTGAATAATTATATCAGACAAACTTACTATTACAAGATTGAAATTAAAAAATACAATAAACTTACAGAAGGTTCTGGATTATTCATTCCATTAACAATATGCACCATAAGGCCGTGGGTCTCGATGATTCGTTTCCTAATATCCTCATCATTAGCCCCTAATGACGCAAAGCATTTGAAAGCGCCTTGCTTAGCGGCCGCGGAAGGACATTCCACAATGTCCGCCAATGAACTCATCAGGTGATTGGAAATAGCTGCCAACCTCTGGAGAGATGTATCAACCTAAAGCAAAGAGCGAAATTAAAAGTTTTTAATGAATAAAAACAATGACAATTGCTAACTGCTTTATCTGCCCCTGTGACACACTGGTAATTTGCATGCGTAACAAGGAATTTCCTGGTTTGATTCTGGGGATTTATACTTGAAAGTTTTTGAAAGTTTGAAGTTTGGATTTGGCATGGTAGGTTTTGTTCAAACTCATCTGGCTATCTATCACCCATAACATGAATTGACCATAACGGCTATGCTATGTTGCAGCAGTAATACCATGCCAGAGCATTCTGGGTTAGCACACTTCACCGTATACAGTCTTATTATAACATCATGTGAAACAGAGTTCATCATGTGTTAGCCCACTTCCTACAAATAAAATTAAATAAATGGAATTATGTGAACAGTTATTCTCATCAGTACCTCTGCTAAATATGCTAATGTTTCTGCAGCAGTTGCACGAATATCTTCAGGCATGTCTTTCGTACAAAGTCTGGCAAGACAAGGTAATGCACCAAATACAACCCTGGAAAAACGATATTAACATTGTATCATACATAACTTTATTCACTATCTATTCTATTAGCAGCAGTGGTTTTGTCTGCTTCCACTGGGCAGAGGTTTACTGCTTGACTTGTATCGCGCAGGTCCCGGGATTGATTCCCGAACTATAGGAGTAGTGGATGGTGGTAGTTTTCAAGCACACTCAATGTCAATCAGCTGCCATAACATTAGTGCTGCGCTCCAGCAGTCTTACATGAGAGCCAGAAGTATTCTGGGTGAACATCTATGGCCTCGTAGTCACTTAACATGAGGTAAAGTCCAGGTTACGTGTTGCCCCACAACTAATAAATAAAGTTAAATAGTACTAGTAACAAAACTGTATGTTTTGAGATAAAAACTAAAGAACCTGTTTTTCAGCAAGAAACTGTTGTTTTATCTATATCAGATGTAATATTCCTGTCTCAATGATAGACAGCATTCTGTAATTGCGACAAAAATATCACATCTTATAATTAATTGAGAACAAACTTCTACAATAAAGTTCAGAAATAATCCTACAATAGGATTTTTGGCATCGATATAAACAATGTTGGCAATAATCCAATACAATTTTAGCAGTAATTTGGTCTTACTACTTCCAAATGCGCTTCAACAGACAATTCAACAATGTTCAATTTAATATCTGTACAAAGTACAAAATTCATCCAGCTTTCTTTATAGGTAAAAAGACTTGCATTTTAATAAGTTTTAATTTGTACAATGAAAAATTGGTGAAACATTAGCCACTATAATTAATAAAATAAAAAAATATCACTATCTTACCTATTATCATCTGGTGGTAAAGCACCAGCACGGTGAATAAAGGTAAGACATCGAGCAGCCCCCATTGCCACTGGTAATGGCTTGTCGCGCGACACTAGAAACGTTAGAAGTTCGGGTATCGTTTTGTCACCATGCCTAAAAAGCACAGGTGTTCATCAATAATATAAAAATAACTAATGACAATTCAAAGATATTCAATTTTCCTTTTTAATAGACATTTATTTCATCAATTGATAAAATACGAACACTGCTTTTTCCAAATTTTTGATAATTCTGTTTAGTGTTCTACTATAAAGATTTGATCCAATAATATAAAGGATAAGAAGTTTTTCACATATGATGATATTTCATTTTTGATGTACATTCTTACTCTAAAATATTTGCTAAAATTTTGATTAAGTGTTAAAACAGATTATATTTATGGAACCTTTAATTACAATAAAAGGTTAAAAACTCTACCTTGTGTTTAAAGCCACTTGAGAGACACTAGCATTTTCAAAGCACATGGCAGCTAACAGATCGAGTGCTGGGAGAGCGCGAGAGGGAGGGGGCGAGGAGCGAGAGGATAGCAGAGCCGCTGCCGCTCCGCAGGCCCCCGCTGCGCATAGTGCCTCTTGCTCCAACGGCCCCCCACACCAGATCGACAAGATACGCACTACACACGCTCGCGAGGTAGGTGAACCCTCTCGTGCTATTTCTACACAATCAAAAATTACATTATGTTTATAATCACACATGACTAAGGAAGGCTTTCTCATCTTTTACTTGAAGTAAACAGCTTCACATATCTGTCCTATCAAGGGGCATTGCCCTGGTTATGTTGAACTAAAATATTTTGTTCCTTCTTCACCATTTTACAACAGTTTCTCAGAAATGCTTACACACACTTCCTACTCAGCATCAGTCACTTAGTGGTGGTCTCTATTATATATTCTCTAAAGGTAAATTTCTTCTTTCCCTCTCCAGTTAGTGTTCCAAAACATATAGAGTCTTAATATCGTCTTTCATTATCCACTCTATTTGAAATTTTTCACCTTGTAAGAAAGGAATACCACATATACAACACAACTCTCTCTATACCATAGTATGTTCCATTGAAGTAACACTATTGAACACTTAGGCCTATGTAAAAATTATGCATAGGATAATATAAACACCTATTAACCCTTTCGTTACGAGCGCCGGATATAGCCGGCATCCATTCGATAACCTGTATGTACGAGGGCCGGATGTAGCCGGCGCCAGCGTGATACCGCTCACCCAACGGCCCCGCGATACTTTTATTTCTTTCGTTCATATGCACGTATCACATCGATAGCACTTGTCACTCTTTAGTTCGTTTTCAACTGTTTTAATCCAAAAATAAGACATGCATTGGGTTTCGAAGTAATCGGGACAACAATCACGCTCCACTCTTGTTAAAAGTAACAGTGTTCGCGAAACTTTAAAGCGCGACCCAGTCCGTTGAAATAAAAGTATATTTCTGTCGTGCTACAGAACGACTTCTCCGTAATCGTATCCGAGACGTTTACATTACGTGATCGCGACACGGGCCTACTTTTCGAAGAACACTTGAAGCGCATAGTTTCAAACTATGTATAATATATAAACATTTATTTAGCAAAATGACCTCTTTTAAGCTTTTTAATGTATTCAAGTAACTATTCGCAAGCTTTAATATGATATATAAGGTAACAGGAGAGATTGCAAACTATTGTTAGAGGGTCAACCAATTAGATTTGCTGATTAAGATAACCCTGGACAATAACAATTGCACATATAAATATAAACATGTCACTATGTAACACGTAAAGAAGAGTATGATCTGGAAAAAGATAAGGTAATGTTGAAAGACATAAGTCTGAACACCAATTTACTGACTCACAGTGTGTAGTTTGCGGCAAAGCTCTCCATTCAATGGTGTTACTCTGATAGGGCGGTGCCCCGTTTGGTGGCGTTATTCCAACGGAGTGTAATGCCGTAACGAAAGGGTTAAGAATTTGAGAATGAAAGTTTTGCAACTAGCTAAATATGATGACAAGGGGCAATCCCATAGATATCAGATACTTTATAGGTAATAAAAACAGAAATACTTACGTGTTAGCCTTGATAAGAGTCTCATATCAGCAGGTAAGGCTGTAATAGGTGCTGGTGGATGTAAAAATATACTCCGCAAAGCACAAAGTATTGCCTCAATCAATTTTGTGCCTATGGGAACTACTTTAAGAAGCTCTACTAATGTTAATGCAGCACCTTGTTCCACCAGTGAATTAACATTTTCGGAAGTGCCTTTAGCCAACGAACCTGCAATTTAATTACATAAAAATGTCAATGAAATAGTTTTAGAATAAACAGTTATTAATCAGAGAAAATTACATACCATTGATCAAATAAATGTCATTTCAAACATTTGAATATCTTGTAAATAAATAAAATTATTCTATTGGATATTAAGGTAAGCACAGAATTAGTTTTGCATATATTAACATTGTCATAAACAAACATATATTAATAATTTTATACCGCTAAATAAAATCAGGACACATTTAAAACTCAATTCTTAAAAACATTTGCTATCACTTTACAATGATTAATATAAATTGGAACAAATACATTTTGGGGAAATGATTTTTTGCCTGACTTTTATTTTACGTTAGCCTAATATGTGGATTTTTTATTGGCTTCTTAAATGAAAACAAAATTCAAACTAATATAAAAAATATAACAACACTGTAATGAATAACTAGCAACAATTTGAATGAAGATAATTAACAAATAATTCAATGACAGAATGTTAAAAGGTCCGCTATCTACTAAGAATAGAGCAAATAACATTGATATCAGAGGTCAATACAGCAAACAAAGTTTAAGAAAATTAAATGCACATTCATGCATAAAAATATACTATTTGCAATTTAGTACAGATCTGGTAATAATCATAATAATAAATATGTGTATAAGTTACCGATTGTAATAGTAGCTTCTAATTTAATGTTTGGATCAAGTGTTTCATCCGTCATCAGCTGTAATAATCGGGGTACGATTCCTTGTTGAATAACGGAACTCTTCTGTCGATTGCTTCCGATCACTGAGTTCTTCAAAGTTACTAGAGCCTCTAACGTTTTAGTATCATCCGATGAATAAAGTTCGTCGATATATGAACGGGAGCTTTCGATATCCTTGCGGTAAAATAATATAGGTTATATATACAAATTTGAAATAACGATTGCAGTTTATTATTATATTTACATTTCAAATAAAAATTATTACATACCATGAATATCGTTAGCTGCTGCATGTCTTAGAAGATCTACGCAGCAATATTGTTAAAAATATCTCAGAAATTTATTCCGAAACCGATTGACGAATACGCTGTCGCTGTCAATTTCACCGAACCATCTGTCATGTTTAAAGTCAGGGAAGACCAGAATAAAAATATTACTTTTTCTGTAAAAAAAATTACAAATTTATAATAAAAATTTTATCATTTTACTTTTTCTTCAGCGCAAAATGTACTTTTTGTTTGCTTAAGTCATTTTAATCAAACATTACATACATATTTAAAATTTGTATCAGAATATTGATACAAAGTAAAGATTTTAATAATAGGTACGGGATTAATAAAGAAAAATTCGGTGTTCATTATTATAATAGAAAATTTTATACAATTAACAATAAATCCCTACATAAATTATTTTTAGAACATATTTTTTTTATACGAATTGCTAAAGAATAACTAGTAGCTTATGTAATTGTTTTATTTCTGTTTTTAATTTAAAAAAATTTTTTTAGAAGTTTGTCATTCTTACTTATACGCTGTCATTCCATTATATATAATGTAAAATACATGTTCCACAAACTTAATTTATGAATATAAGATAACATAAATGCTTAGCAACACTGTTAAATTAGATAAGATATTTGTTTATGCTGTCCAAATCAAAATACGTTTGAAAGACATAAATGAACTTAATATATAATTAATAGAAAAATTCTAAGAAAGACTAGGCGGTATGGTAGATAGACTCTAGCTTGCGCCATGGGTGAAAAGAAAAAAACATCAAAATACGTTTTTACTTTTGTAATATTTTCATAATTTGTTTTATAGAACAATTGAAATTAAAAAAACTAGGAAACATTTTCATGAAACTAAAGAAGAAACAATATTCTAATTAAACAGCACAAAAAATATATTTATAATGGCAGACTCCGGTGATGACACTAGCAAGGAAAGTAGTGATAATCAAAACTTGGGTGGTATTCCATATATGATTGAATTTAATCCATTAGGTAATTCAATAAATATGTCCGGAAACAGAAGAATAGCAAGAGATTTTTTCGGCGAACCTCACGATTTAATTGGGAAAATAAAATGTTCTACAAAAGCTAGACATTGTAGAATTAAATACAAATACAATGATGCGATTTACGCATCGAAAAACCAGAAGTTACGATTAGCTGCATCTACAAACAACTTTGAGCATGTGGAAAAACTTTTACTATCGGGTGCCGACCCGAATTCTTCTGATGAACATAAAAGAAGCGCTTTGCATTTGGCAGCATGTCGTGGATATGTTGATGTCGTAAAAATACTTCTAAGCCATGGAGCTAATCCCAACATTAAAGATACTCTTGGAAACACACCATTACATCTTGCTGCATGTACTAACCACATACCAGTAGTCATAGAACTGCTTGATGCCGGGACTGATGTTAGCTCTAACGACAAGAATGGTCGAAATCCAATTCAATTAGCACAGAGTAAATTAAAATTAATTCAATTGCGCCCAAGTGGAGCTGGTCATTATGAGGAAACTAGGCAGCTTATTAGTGAAATTTATTCAGTTGTCGAGATGATGTTGAAATACATGAAAATTCAAAAAGCTGATTCTGCAGATCTTGAATCCGTCCGTGAGAGACTTGAACATGTTAGTACTAGAGAGCAAGTAGAATCAGAGGTGCAAAATTTACTTGATAGTCTTGACAGCTTGAAACTGAAATAATTTCCCAGTTGATACTTTGTATTTTTTGAAATTTAATTTTTTTGTTTATATAGTAATTTCATACAATTAACACATTATATTTTGTTTTTATTAATAATTTTACAGTTAAAAATCAATATTTAGTTGTCATGGACTAATTTAATGCTTGTTTTTGATATAAGTATTATCATGTGTCTATTTATAATACATTTTAAGCAATATTAACATGAAGAGCATAAGTGTATAACTGAAATTAAGAATAAATATATACGATTTTCAGAGGTGTTATTTTGAAAAAAAAAACAATTTTATCATTACACTTATTTATTAGTAACAACTTCATAAACTTTTAAAGTTCATAATTTTCTTGACAATGGAATGCCTTAAACAGAAAAATTAAAGTATACAACATGTTATGTTGTGTACACTCTAGTTACATTTGAACTGGACAAGTCTTCATAGATACATAAATTTTTATCACATGACTAAAGTAAAAAATATATTTAAAATGTTTGCAGATGTGCAATTTACTTTTGTCTACTGTAGTGTTATAAAAGGTATATAGAATAAATCATTTACAATTAAATAGAATTTACTTTAGAAACCAATTTTATTATTTATTACTTTCATTCTATAATATAAATATGCAACTGCAGTTCTGTTACAGCAGGCAAATAGCCACAAAATAATGGCAGAGAAATATATTATCACAGAAATATTATAAGATATTTATTTAATAAATTAATACTGCTAACATTAAGTAGAGTCACACAACAGGAATGAATTTGCGTAGCTGCTGAAATATTATCTCTAATAACTTAAAAAGTAATTGGTAATTTCAGTCACAATGTTTGTAATAAAAACTTTGTACTATTAATTGGCAAGTTATTTTATATCTATTAAAAGTTTGGATTCAGCACCAGGAAAATATTATTTCAAACCAACATACATTTAATATACATAAATTAAAGAACACAAAATTACCTGAATTTTCATTTGTTTCTTGGAACCTTTTTTTCATATATTAACATTTTATCGACTAGTAGCCGATTTTTAGGCTTTTTGTCATCGCCGTTCGTCCACGTTTAACTCGTTATTCTGACATTGTAGCTGAAGCCTATTGACAGACAAACTTGCAGACGATTGTTCAGTTCCTTATCTCTAACTCATTAATTTTTAAATAAAAAAGATGTGTGCCATAAAGAGTTTATCGACAAGATAGAGGAATTTCTTTTTCAACACTTGATAATGTTATTACTAGATATTACACATTTTACTTTTAAATATTTTAATTAATATAGTAACCAGGATATTGGCAGTTTCACAACATTGTAAACATTAAGTTCAGCAGTTATGCAGTTTCATTGTCTATATCCCAAACCCCTTCAATTCTTTCAACTAAACTTAATGCATATACACTCCCAAATTCTTTTTCTAATCCATTTTTTTTTTTTAATATAAAGCAAACCTTTAAATGTATGTTATTTAAGTGGAATAAATTTTCTAAAAGGGGAACTAAAAAAAATTGTGCCTAACCACAATAAAGTGTGGTTAAAATTTAAACCTGGCTTCATTTAAGACTTAAACTTTTAGGGTCTAGAAGCAACTACAAAAACTCCATAAAGATCTATAACATTACAAATTATAGATGCATACTGAATATAGACTGCAACAACTGTTGTAGTTCATTAGTATTAAAGTAAATCTACTTTTCAAAGTTGATTGCTGCAAATTCAAATTGATAAAATAAATTGATCCAACTGTTTACAATAAAGTGTGATATGCTCACATTTCATAACAATAATATTTTTGTACAGATTATAATTATTCATTTTATTTTATAATTTATAGATATATTTATTACCCTTATCATATTATGTTTGTAAGTAGTTTAGCGAAACATGATTGCACATAAATAATAAAATTTTCAAGCTCATAGCTTTAGTATAATAAGTCACTAAATAACTATTAAATTTAGTATTTATATTTTAACAATAAATCTTACGAATGAAATTCAAATTAACGCACAAATGATCAATTCCTTGGCAACACCTTTGTTATATTTAAAGTGTAAAAATTTTTGGCACTAACTTTCGTAGATTTAACAAATTTGACTAGTACCTAGATGTGATTTTTTTGAACAACTTACAACAAATTATCACAAATTTAACTTAAACCAATCCATAAAATATTATTATTATTATTACATTATTTAACTTAAATAATAACCTTAATTGGAATGGTTGATACAGTTTTCCATCAAAAGAAAATTCCGATTCGTTTCCGAAAATTCTTTTCTTCTGAAAGAATAGGATTTAAAATATAAGTTGAAGCTTAGCACAACCAGATAGTTAACATTTTATTATGTTTTATTATTGCTCAACATGGGCTCGTTTAAGTGGCAGGTTGATATCAGTCTGTTAATAAAGTATATTTCACACAATACATCTTCATGAAATACTCCCAAAAGCTATTATTTTGTATCTGGTACGAGAAGATGGACTATATTGGGAAATACTTCTGCTTGAAGTGGGCCATACTCAACTTGTTCACCATCAACTGTTAGATAGCCATTAGTTCCCTCTGGAACTATTCTAAATGCACTAACAGGAATCATTTTTATGTACTCTGTATTAATATCAGCATGAGTCCCTTGTCCCATGCCAAGGAGAAAGGATAGAATTTGAGATCTTGATATACCCGCTTTAATAATGAGCATCCACATGACCCCGTCTGAAATTTGTGAGCGCGGCGCGAACAGTAAGTCCTCACCAATGTAAGCCTGGTAGGAGACGTGTACCATAACGAATTCGCCCTCTTCGTGCACCCAATGTGCCGGCAACTGGGACATCAGCGAGGGTAAATGCGAGGCCGGGCCGTGCATGCACGCGTGCACCGGTGACCGCATCTCCGAGCCCCCGCTAGTTACACTGTGATACTCGGAACCCCTGGTACTGTAAAACGCACTCCTTCTAGAGTTTACGGAGTACCAAGAATCGACCCTCTGGTGCTGTTTACCGTTCACAGCGTTCGTAAACACTTCCGAGTGCTCGTCGCAGTCAATGAAAGCTTCCGCATCGGGGGAGTCGAGCGCGCCGTCCTGACTAACGCTATGGCTGAGAGTTACCGGTACTTTTGGTTTAGGCAAATTGCTCACATCCTTTATCCTCGCGTAACTTATTACACCTTTATACTTTCTTAATCCGACTAATCTAGCCAGTGCCCATACAGCGAACCTTTGACCACCTATGGCTCGTAGTCGTTCGCTTTCGATGTCAATATCGGAGAGCAAGCCCCATCCGACGGATAGGAATGAGAAAATAATCTGAAATAACGTTAAATATATCGATCATCGAAGCAATAAATCCAAGACTACATTATATTACATTTAAACCGTTGAGTTATAAAGCGTGACAAATAAGCGTCGTCCACGCGATAATCGGGTAGATATGAACGTAACAATCGGCAAGAATAATTGTATCCGCCACCAACTCTCCTCGTATGTTATGAGTGCGGCGGACGTATTCAATTGAATAGTGTAACATTATCTTCGCTTACGATAATAAATGTGTTAGTGTTTTTTTTTTAATTTATTTTAATGTATGTTGTTCTGTTAAACTTTTGTTAAAATCTAGCAATTTACATACTTACACTAGTTTTTGTTTCGACTCTTACAACATCCATAGATGTACTTTTGCCTCTCGCTAAACCCATAGATATGCCCGTAAGGTTTTGGTGAATGTAAGGTTCACTGAAACAATAACACGGTTATTAATTCTATGAAATTAACGCGTTCGTGGCCTAGTTTAGTTTCAACGATAAAAAATAACAGAATAACATTAAGTGAAAAATCAGATTGCAGTTATTCAGTTGGGTTTTTTAATTGGTAATGGGGTAACACTTGAGAATGAGGCCGTAGTTCATGAACTATGTTCGCTCAGAATACTTCTAGCTCTCACATGTATGACTGTCAGAACACAGCAATGCTCTTATAGCGCCAATTTAACATTAAAGGTGATAACTAACCGGTTGAATTCGAAAAATTCTACCATCGTACAGACTTCATTACTCATGTGGCTCAGTAATCGAATCCTTGACCTCCACGTTACCAGGCAAACGTAAACATTTCGCCATGGAGGCAGTGGTCTTTGATGGTTTATTAAAACTCGAAGCGGTCAGTATTATTTACGAATACAGCACTTGTCAGCTTTATCGATTTAGGTATAAGTCATTGTACAGATCCTATTTCATAAAGAATTTATGAGTTTGAGCATTTTTCAATAAAAATCTTTGATAAAAGTGAAATTAATACACTATATTTATAAGTACTTAGTTTTTTTCCTTCCATTTAATCAAAGTGATACGATTTTTTTTAATTGAAAACATTTAACAGCGATTTTATGTAACAAAGAACAAACTAAAAATTTTCAATGTCACTTGATATTCTTTCAACTGAATTTGTTAATAATAGTGGTCATGAATAAAGATAAGTCTCTGCTCAACCCTAAGGTAGACTGGCAGAGAATGCCATTCGGCATTTAGTCCACCTTATGTACAAGAGTGCATTAAAACTCTAAATAAATAAAAATAAGTCATTTACGACTACAATTTAATCCATTGTTACCCACGAATTGCAGTTTTCGAGTATTTTAATGAGATTGGTGGTCGTAAAATCACAACAGACAAATTTATATCACTAAAACTGAAAGATAGACAGGTATGTGCCCAAATACTCCAAATTTGTATAATACTAAACTAAAGAATTACCGATGTTCAAATCAATGGTTTATACATCTATATTCGGCCTTTTGTGTATATAAAAAATTAGAGGGACGCCTTTAGTGTTGTCAGTGACGTTTACACAATTGTCAATAATGTTTTCATGGATTTTTTAGGAAAAAAACATTTATCATAAAACTTTTACAAAAAATGTCGCTTCGACACAATTCAAAGGAATTAAACTTCTCTTATTTCACATCAATTTATAGATCGGTCAAAAAAAAGATAATCAAAATCGGACAATTCTGTTAACCCTTGGGTTCAATCACTAAGAGGTTTTATATTTATTCGTCATAATTAATACATTTTTATGTTGTTATGAGATCTCATAACTTGTAGAAATTTAAAAACAAACGACTCTTAGGTACGAGGGCGAATGTGCAACTTTCCTTATCTGGGAATCAAACGGACGTTACAATCGACGCGAAGTGACTTAGGTAATAGCCATTTTTCCATAAAAAGAGATAAGACATTTATTGGCGGATTTAATAGGCTAATAGGTTTTCATCTCACGAAGAGCGCAATTTAGTGACGTAAATATTTGATCGAGGTGCACAAGTGGAAAAAGGTACCAATTTATTGATAATCATGATAATATTTTTTTATAGCTTTATAAGACCATTGTCAATTTTTTTATAAGGTTCTTCGATAATAAATAAAATAAAACGAAGAAAGAAATATATATTAAAAACACATTTAAGTCTGCAGTATCTACATGGAAACAGATTTTAAAAAATATAATCAAGCGGATATGTTGAAACAGCCTTCACAAATAACATGATTACAGTTTTACTCTTTCATAACATGCCTCAAGTTTCATTGTCGTAATCTAAGTAAAAATGATTATCCCTAATGATAAAGAAGCGGAATATTATTTTATCATAATATCATCTTTATCAGTTTCCAGTCATTTTTTTAATGTTCGATAAGGAATTTTAATTACACCTTTGCAATTAGTAAAGGTGTAATGTAATTAATTTAAAATAATGACATTAAATTTTAATAAATTAATTAAAAAAAAATCAAGAAACTTGCTATTAAAATAAGTTATTCACAAAAAATCAAATCGACGGTAAACATAGATCAAAAAAAGCACATAGTCTGAACAAAAATTATGAACAATCGTACGTTTTATTTTTTATTACGTATTTACGGAAGCAAATTTCGATACATTATACTCTTTGCATCAAACAAAGAGGCATCAAAATCATTCAGAGTTTTAAAAGAAACAAACTGATTCGTACTGTTCCAGTTTTACCCAAACTTAGATTAAATTATTTTAACGAACAAAAAAAACATCTAGCAAAATCATACCATTCAGTAAATAAAAAAGAATAAAAAATATGCATTGAACGCCTTGTTGTTTTTGCTTGTTTGAGCAAGCACGCTTCTACACCATCCACGGCCTCATTGTCACTGTGTCAATTGATGTCAAGTGTTCAAATGCGGATATAAAATAATGAATGTGAGGATTGCAAAGTGAAAAATATTAGGAAACAATTTTATACCACAAAAGTTAAAAATAATAACAATAATTATTTGGGCATATACAGCGATAAATACTACTATTTTGTTAAATTTAATTTAGGAGTTATTTATAACAAATTCATGGAGTAATTTTTTGTAGCGCCATTCATAAAATTTTGTCTGCATTTTGAACTTGAAAAAATAATATAGTGTACATCATAATAACGTAATTTATTAAATATCATATTTTTTTAGTTCAAAAGACCAAAATTTCTTTTGCAATGTTGCGTATGTGAAATGAGTAAATTTTCGTTACGCAAACTTATTTGTGTTAAATAGTACATGGACTGGCCAATTCGAATCTACGATTTCAGTCTTGCGGATCTTGGACTAATCGTATATTGGGCCTGTACTACACCCTTTATGGTTAGCGGTTACTGTATTATATGAATACCATCATTACGAGTTGCCTGAATCTGGTAAAATTAATAAACACCTGATATAAATAACTTTATATCATTACATGTAACTCCTTGGAATAATTTCTACATAAAGTATATTCGTTAACCTTTAAAACTCAAGAGCGTGTCTGCAGGTCAAACCCGAGTAAAAGATTTATAATTTAAGTGCATTATAATGCTTAAATACGGTACGCCGGTCTTTCGGGCTCGTATAGAAGTACTGCCACTGCTTAAATTGGTACTGGTATAATCGATCAGTACAGTGGAAAGATATCACGCAGCCGTCACGCAGATTAGTTACGCGCGTACTTTGTAACGTTATTTTTTTTTGTAACAATTGTAAAACGATTGCAACACGTACCTAACTACTTATCAAAACATATTCAGGTTAGTTGTTCTTATTTGCTACGAATATTTTCTTTGTTATTAAAAATCATCGCATCGCTCACTTAATGTCATACAGTAGTGCAGCAAAACACCGTAATGACACTTCTTTGTTTCATAAGATAAGTAGTGACAATTGGGGTCTTGAATTAATATAACCATTAAAGAACAGTTTTAATATTTTATTTATATATTTCAATAAAATTTTACGTTTATAGCTCTACGGAGAATTATAATTTATATTTATTCGGGGGTTCCAGAGAAAGATATAACATAATACTTTCTATTCAATTATACTTAGATTCGTACAACGAATCCATGGGTTGATATGTTTTAATATTGAAATAATGTAAAAAAAATTATATACAGAGTGATAATCAACGAAAAATATCATAAAGACAACAAATAATACACACCCAGTATTTTCGTCTCTACATTAAGAAACTTAAAACCGTAGGTAACGACTCTTTGAAAACGTACGCTTTTCATTTCAGTGCAATAGAGGTTTTTTTTTTACTTTTGAAACAGTTTAAAAAGATTCTTTTAACGAGTCGAAAACGAATGAATTTTTCTATAGCGAGTTGATAAAATCTGTTTTAAAAATTAGGAAAAAAATTACTACTAAGACATCACATTCATGTATAAATTAAGTTTTTAATGGCAGATTAGATATCTAGTTAATACGACCGGTAAACTGTAAGTACTTTAATCTTTACACTGAAGCAATTTTCATACGAAGCTGAGACCAGCTTGTATAATATTCCGCTATCATGTATTTCCACTCAATGCCGTGTACACTTTTGTGTCTAAGTTTTTTCGGAAAAACCAATGCTATAATTGCTTATAAGAGCTGCTTGTTAAAATTCGTGGCTAATTACCACTTTAAATAACTAACTAACTTTAAAATCTGGACCAACTAACAGTCCATAAATGGAGGGTTATTTTTTTTTGTTGCTTTTAATATTTTTATATCCTGATTTATTCATGGAAAAGTTTCTCAGTTTCCAGATAGCAAATACCCTTCAATAAAACTTGGTAATCGAGAGGTATTTTTACATTTACAAAGCACTGCTTTTGATTACTTTTCAACGTGTAAAAGATATTATGTTAAAATATAACGTTTTCTAGTTCGGAAAATCTGTATATAAATATAATTTATGTTACTCGTGATGCCCTCATAATATATAAAGAAAATCGTCACGAGTCATCGCTGTTTTGATTGTCATTCGCTCTGACCGACCGAGAAAGTAGAACGCAAAAGATTAAAGAATAGGTAAGTATAATGGATATATTCGGCGATTATCCGCTCTAATAGTAATCTGGTGTGAACCTTTATATCGCGTTGAATATACAAATGGTACCCAATTGAAACGATATTCAATAATTACTAAAGTTAAAGACCCTCATTTCTGACACGACATGCATAATTTACATAAACAAAGCCATCAATATTTCTTGCATATGGTGTCACTTTAAATCGATAATATTTCACTGATGTCTGCAGTTTAGGTTTGCATAGTACTTATGAAAATAATGAAATCGATCATAATATCGAACATAAAACACTCAATGCAATAAAAACTGGTTAAATTAAAATTCAGTAAAAAGGGAGGACACATGTGAATAAAATACATTACATAAGTAATAAATAGATCGATAACAAAATTATGTTACTGCTTATTATATTGTAGCTTAGCTAACGTTTCAGAACAATAATGGAACGAAATATCTATTCATCGCAACTTATGCCAAAATTAAATCTTAGCTAATTATGCCCAAATATTAAAATAACTTTAATTTTAACTTTAATAACCGATACGAATTATTCCATTTCAATTTTAAATTATAACACTTTAAAAATACTAATTTGATTGAAATGGATTAAACAATGCAACATACAATGTGTAATGAAACGGTGGAACGGTAAATTTACAAGTAATTACTGCCTACAATATAAACAATAATGGAGGTAGTAACCTCACTCATTTAACACATACAATAAAGAATTTCTTAAACTGACATTAAATTCTAAATTCGTAAATGAAAGCAACAGTTTATTATATAAAAATATTTTAAGACTACGGTGGTACACTTCATAACAACAAAGAGTGTATCTGCTGTTATAAATACAAATCTAGTTCATATTTATAACATTTTGAGCTACGATATAAATTATAGAAAAAAATCTTATTTTTGGGCAAATTCTGCAAAACTGGAACCAAACATTAAAGCAAGCAAAAATACGATATTCTTTCGCTTTAATAACAATCCTCGTTATCTTCATTACCTAATTGCGATACTGGGTTTTATTGCTAAAATTAAGTTGTAATAAAAATTTCCTCAAACACTTTATGCACTCTATCTTAAAAATTCCTACTTTATATTTTAAGACGATGAAATTATCGATACTACGAAAATCATTTTTGAAGTTAAACGTTGACCGACTTCATTAAATGCAGTAGTGCCACGATAAAATGAAGTGACCTTATAATACCCGATTTTATTCACAGTTACAACCTGCTATTTTTCCAGTTCCGCGTGAACGTAATTTTATTCGGACAGAATATTTTATGAAGATATGGAACTTATTAAAAAAAATTGTCAAATTATATTTATAGACACTTGAAAAAGAAATTTGTATATTAATAGCAGCAACTACCATAATAAGATGTAACAACAATTAAATAATTTTCATAATAAAAGAGTGCTTATTAACATCATTCTGCACGAGTCCAACGAGTGAATGAATCCTCATCTTAAAATCGTTAAAAGCACAAAATAAATGACCTGTATCATCTAACAACCTACGCCTAATCCGATTCTAAAAGCTAAATTAAAAGCCAACCAGATAATTACGCCTAATCTTCCTATTTGAATAAACCATCGCCTGTCTGTTTATATACCTGGTATCGACCCTCGATAACAGATTCACCTACACAATACATATGCATCGTAAAGTCTAAAGTTGCTCAAATATTGGGTAAGCTTCATCCCTCAAGAGCAGCAAGTTCTCCAAACGCAACAAACCCCTTTCATACAAAGCTCGATAAGCAATAATCTTATACGCAAGCGTAACCTTCGCCTCCATGTTTTTCAAAACCGGTACACTCACACTCGTATCGCCACAAGCGCCTAATGACACCAGAGAAATGTCGACCTGCAAAGTATCTCGAGCTCCAAACCTAGACTGAATATTTTTACGACTACTTGACTTTACTCCAAATCTTTTCCCCCCAACTCAAACAGGTGGTGGCAAATGCGACTAACGACTAGGCGATAACAAACCTCTCGAAAGTCAGACCAAACACAGATCCCAACAGCTTAAAAACAATAACATGAATATTATTCCCCAAAAAACCCGACCTTAATTTATCATCAGTGCGACGACCCAAACACACAAGGTACACCCAAATCAGTTCTCAGCGGCTAGAGCTCTCGATACGAAGTTGGTCGGTAAGTGCGCCCAAGCCTATTTCGATAAAAGAGTAGTTTTATTACCACAGTCTTTTACACATCAATACATTAAGTAAAAGGTTAATGGTGTAGGAACCCAAGTACATAATATAGACATAAATTTATAAATTAAATAAGTATGAAAAAATAGTAGGTTCAAATGTTAACATGTTAAACACAATGCAATTTCAATTGACCACATTTGAATTGCTAGGCATATCAGTGTTGGTCACTGATTGCCCTCCCATAGAATTCAATATTTTAATGCGAACCGTTATGTTAGGATTAATCTATTTTAGTCAATATCATTCATGAAGTATATTAAGGTCATCAATCATTAGTGGTTGACTGTCAAAATATTTAGCAGAAAACAAATATAGTTCTGTAAACTTTTACTAACACATTTTACTAACACACAATGGAAAAGTTGATAATTTATCATTGCACATTTCACAAAAGGAATCAGTAGTTTTTAATTTTTTTGAATAAGTCTTAAGACACAATTGGTTAAAAATATAGTTAGTAAAAGCTTAGAAACAGGTTTTGTAAGCATATCTATATCTGTACATCTACTACTAATAATATTACTCTTGCATTTTGATTGGTAAATTTCTAAAATGCTTATTAATTTTTAATAAAAGTTAATCAATTTTGTGCATGTTGATAGTGGTGGATTTAAATTTTCCACATAAATGTATGGTATATCTACTATATAAATAATAGTGTTTTAAAATAAACTTTTAAATCTCACTTTGTTTATTTTATTCAAACATATTTTAATAACTAAATAGCAGAACAGAATTTAGTGTTGGGTAATAAAAAAAAAACAAAGTACCTTAAGAATAAATTTAAAAATGTATGCGATGAAAATAAACAAAACTTGCTCATACTTATAACCTGTACCAGTGAAACCATATAAGTGATAGAAAACCATGAACAAATATTAAAGTCATCAATAATAAAGAAGTCATGAAATTAATATAAATTCTATTATTCCCACTATGTATAAATTTTGATATGTTACATAGCAATAGGGACTCTTAAAAAAATTACCATGGCATGGACATATGTATACCGGGACATAAGTTGTAAAATATACAATCCAATATATCAAAAAAGTTTTGATATACATTTGACTCATAATTTTATTTAATATAAGAAAAATTATTTAGTGCTTACTTGTAATGGTGACAAATAGTCCTAGCTAAACCATTGCCAGAACCACATGGTAGAATAGCAAGAGGCACTTCTGCTAAGGCTTGTTGCCAGTCTAAGCGTTCAAACATTCCATTTAATATTTCGAAGAGCACTCCATCTCCACCAACAGCGACGATACCGCGCCAACCATAAACATTTCTAGTCCGAACAAATTCTCGAGCAAATTGTGCGTATTTGGTGACATGTAGGTCATACGGGACTTCGGCCTCTTGTAACAATGGTGCTACTTTAGTTTGAAATAATTCTCTAGCTCTGCCAGGTCCTGACTTAGGGTTAAGCAAAACAAGCAGTTTCTTATCATTTTGTGGCGCAACGTAAGTGATAGGCTGATCGGCAATCAAACACTTAATATTAGTTCTCCATTTTTGCGCCTCTTTATTATTGTCTTCATATTTATCATAAGATCGGAACCGCAATGTTATTGTAGTCCTTTCCCTTTTTAAAGTACGTCGACTGCGCTTTAACGTGTAAGCATAAATATATAAATAAGCGCTAATGTCACTTTCGTCGAGATCACCACTGTTTTCTTCAACAACTTTCAGCTGCTGAGGTCCTACGAGTGAACTACATACGCAGGATCCAGCACCAACACGCCGCCTCTTGCTTCTCATACATTTACTCCCAATGATATCCCGTAACGGAATTGTTTGCTCTTTCGAACTATCATCTGTTTCCTTAGTAAGCGATAATCCTTTTGATGTAAGGCGAACACGGAACACAGATTTTTTCTTAGATAAAATATAAAATGTTTCTTCGAGATAAATTTGCTCTTTACAATCATTTTCTTTTTCGATGCTATTAGAAACGTCCTTACTCAACTTTGGTTCCGCCATAACTGATTATGGACGGTCTGTTTACCACTACTAATATTGCCCACTACAATTTTAAAATTAACTTCAAACAAATTTAATGACAAAATGTAACAATGTTTTCATTAAAAAAAATATTAAAAATATTTTATTTCATTTACTAATAAAATGACGACAGATGGTCGAAACCGTAACATCTGATACCATATGTGATTGCAAAACGCGTTTTTAGTTGTAGTGTTTGTGATTAAAAAAAAAAAGCGGAAATTAACTAATTTTTTTTTATTTAGTCCGAAAATTCCGCAATTTAACACAAATCTAAATTTTAAATTCGCATTAAAAAGTAGTGAATTTAAAAGCTTATTAATTATTTTACTTGTGCGATCTCATTTTAAACTAAATAAAATAAAGTAAATATAAATTAATTTATAATATTGGACATCACATTTAAGTTTCATTTAGACTTTTTTTTGCAACATAATTTTGCAACACTGAGTAATAAATTCAATCGTTAAGGTAAACAACAAACAGGTTATACACGTATTTCCTTGAATAAAAAGTTATTGGAATTCTAAAAGACAAATTTTTTATTTAAAAAAATGAATGTTTTACACACTTTAAATTTGAGAGTATTCAATGTTTTTTAATTTCATTCGGATTGGAGAATTTGCGTATACGAGCTCTGACAACAAAGTAAAAGTAAAAAAATTATTTTCCAAAATGGAACACAGAATTCTAGAACTGTACAGTGGTATTGGAGGAATGCATTGTGCTTGGAATGGTAATAGAATATTAATAATTAAATTTTTGTCAAAACAATGTAAAGTAATATTTATTTCATTATTTCAGAATCAAAAATAAACGGGGAAATTATAGCAGCTATCGATATAAATACAATAGCTAATCATGTCTATAAACATAATTTTCCTTCAACAAATCTAATGAACAGAAATATACAATCTTTGTCTGTAGAAGAAATTAATGATTTAAGAATAGATACAATTCTAATGTCGCCTCCGTGCCAACCATTTACAAGGAATGGCAAATATTTAGATGAAAATGATCCCCGAACTAATTCATTTTTATACTTGATTGGTATTCTTGACCAGTTGGAAAATCTTCAATATATATTAATGGAGAATGTGAAAGGTTTTGAATGTTCAACTGTAAGAGACTTATTAATAAACAAATTAGAAGAATGCCAGTTTCAATATCAAGAGTTTCTGTTATGTCCCTCCAGCTTTGGAGTACCAAACTCCCGTCTGAGGTATTATTGTATAGCAAGAAAATCAAGTTCAGCATGGCTTTTTAAAAGAAAAAAAGAAATAGTATGTATTACAAGATATCTACATTTTAAAAAGTGCTATATTATAGTAAAATTCTGTACTGAGACATGCCATTTCAAGATGATTATTGTGAATGTTTGTTTCAATTTTCCTGGTTGCACTGTATTGTTATGAGTAGGATTACTACTACTGTATTTTATATTTGAATATGTGGTTGCAAAAAAATTTTCATTTTATTCAGTTTGTTCCAGATTAAGTATAAAGTAGCCTATACTTAACAAGTTATAAGTTTAATTTTGTCCTTACACATGAAAATTGTAAAACATAACAGAACTATGGATTAATTAATACTACACATGCAGACACTGTGACCATTTCAATAAAAAAACTTTTGTAAAGCAGCAGATTGTTTGTCAGGAATGAAATACTTTTAACAATGTTTCTTTATGTTAATTTGTATTTACAGATGAGGTTGCTTCCAAACGAATATGGCAAGCCTTACACTTTAGAAAGCCTAATAGAGAAAGATGTTCCTGATAAATATCTACTAAGTAGCAAATTACTCAAGCGTGGAAATATTCTAGACATTACTTATAAGGATTCAAGAAGATCTTGTTGTTTCACCAAAGCCTATACACATTACTTAGAAGGAACAGGCTCTGTATACACGGACACAAATCCAGAAATAGTAGATGAATGTTATAAAAAAGCTAATGCATTTGAAGTTGGAAGTGATAATTTTATTGAAACTCTGAAACAGCTTAATTTACGATTTTTTACACCAAAAGAAGCTTTATCATTAATGTCATTTCCTACTCATTACCACTTTCCTGAAACAACATCTTTAAAGCAATGTTATAGACTTGTAGGTAATAGTATTAATATAAAAGTTGTAAGCGAATTGTTAAAATTATTAGTCAATAAATATTTATAATTGTTGCAACATTGCCCATTTCAACATTTTTAATTTTGCAATTATAACATTTTATCACATTAACACTATTTTCCTCATATTGATCCATTAGCCAATACTTGGCGAGCTCTTCTTTTGGCTTTATGATTTAAAACTCTCATTCGTAACATAACAGCTACTGAAGAGATAGTACCCAACACAAATGACCATATGGTAAATTTCCAAAATGCCCGCTCTTCTAAATATGCTACCCGATCACAGCTGTAAATAAAGATGTAATGAATACAATATGTTAACATTAAGAATTAATTTAATTTAAAGACATTAATTATACCTTCTTGTTACTGTTTCTCCATTTTCACATTTTAGTATTTCTTTAAAACTTGTGTGTATACAAACTCCTATGCTCTTACTTCTAATTTCAAAGTCTGAATTAAAAAAAAGTAAAAAACTAACTAGTAATTCCCATCACATGATAATTTTGTCACTATAAAATTTTATAATAAAAATTTCAGTTGTCTGTAAAAATGGATTAGCTCAAAGCTTATTAAAGATGTTTAATTTACACTATGATATTTTTATTTTGTGAAACAAAATTTAAAGTATATTCTTAGTAACCTTTTAATTACTGAATATTGAAAACTAGTACTGGAAATTTCTTCAACACTATTATAGCGAAATATAAGTAGAGAGAATAAAATATCAATGTTACGTTATAAATGTTACGTTACCCGAACATGGATGACATTCACTAATTATTTTATAGGGTTGATGCATCCAACAAGTGGAATTATTTTCAGTAGGAAATGTTTTGTTTTTAATTTTGTGACTGCCAGACAATGTTTCTGCTAAATGTGATTCTAAAATAAGTATCACAACAGTCAATCTAAAAAACAATATACTTAGTTAAAATAAAATAACTTTGTCTTGTTAAAATATAATACAAAAATGCTTACACTCCCAAACAAATAGTTCCTAATAACATGCATCTTTTTGAGCATGTCTCAATCATTATTTATTTATAAATTCTGCTAGATTTCTTTAGATATACTCTTATTCATAAAAAATATTCTTTGACACTAGATTTAAAAACAAATGTTTTTCTCGATCAGCTGTCAATGTTTCATAGTCATTCTTATACGCCAAGTTGCACAGAATATCATCTATGTGGCATAGATGACATATTATACAGCTGATTATTAATTTTGTAACTAATTAGGAAGTCTGAGAACTAATTTTAATCCTTATCAATAATAATTTATAAGACAATGTAAATTACCTTCAATAAATATGTATTTTATTGTCTATACTAAACTAATTATTGATGTTAAATATATTGAACTAAATATAATTTAAATAGACCAGTAAGATCTTGTAATTATAATATTCCGATACATTTATTGTAATATTTTTGATAACATGTTAAAGTTCTCACAATCTATATTAAGAAGTTTTCTTTCAAATAAATGTACTTTAAATAATATTTTGCTAATACTGCTGTACATGATTTTATAAGATGAAATAATTATAAAAATAAATGTGTAACTATTTTATTTCTGGCAATTTCAGTTCATAACCAATGAAATATTTTTTTAATAAACGGTAAAAAATGGCATGTATTCTGCGCCATGTTAGTTGAAAACGTAAACGGAATAGAAAGCGGCATTTTTTTTTGTTTAGACACTTAGTTGAAGTATAATCTACTCTGTGATAAGAGTTATGTAAAAAATAGTAAACTCGTTTAAATTGTGCTAATACGACGTTTCAAATAATTTAATATGGCTCTACCAAATGAAGTTTCACGATCTTTTCATCTTTATGTGACTCACGTAGATGGAGAAGGCCATTTTTTGAGAATTAGTGGTCAGCTCGATCAAGCAGCTTCGTTGATGATAGAGAGTTTGTTTGAAAGCGCCAGGGAAAATTTGGAAAAAGGAGTAGGCTCAGTCCCGCCAACAGCATTACACGAAGGTGTCGTTTGTGCCGCGAAATACAAAGATGGGAAATTTTATAGAGCAAAAATTGTTAACACAACAAACCTTGCCACAGGGCTAGTTGGAGTACATTTCATCGATTATGGCAATAAAGATTTAATCTCTTTGAGCACCATTCGATTTTTAGATACCTACGATCCCATGTTTTTACAATTACGTGGACAATCTACAGATTATTATTTGTCTCGCGTAATGCATCCATCAGGAAGGTGGGAGGAACCACTGCTACTAAAATTACAGAGTATATTGTGTTATGCTGAATATTCTGCTTCTATTGATGTGCAAACCCATACTTTACCAATCATATCTATACAATTTAAGGGAAACGATTTATCCTCACACCTAGTCACAAACAGATTTGGCATAGCTCTGCCTCTTGCAAAACAAGAAGTGCTGTTGTTACAGTTATTAGACAATCAGCAAGCCTCTAATTGGCAACCAACATTTTTGAATGACACATCATCATTCTCAGAACATGTTCCGTTTTTAATTAACCAAAACTTCCCCAATCCAGCATCAGCAATGCGTTTAAATCAAAGTATGTCATTACCATTCAATGGAAGTATTTCTACACCTTCACCTATGTCTCAAAGATTATTAAGTAATAAAGTGCCTAGGAACCCAGGCAACTTAAAAGCACTTGCACGACATCCCCAACAAACTGCATCTATGACACCAACTGCGCCAGCAATGTCTCCGTCAGCTGCATTATCTAGTAAGCCCCCATCACCAAAGAAGTCTATAACTTACAAAAGTCGTCTTTTAGAAGTTAATTCTAAACATAAAGTATTTGTCTCATTTGCTGAAGAAGGACCTGAGCTGTTTGCAGTACAGCTTGTAAGTGATGCAAAGAAACTGCAAGATATGATGGATGAAATAAATAGAAGACCTCACAGCAGTCTCAAAGAACCTCCAATGATAGGTACTGTATGTCTTGGTAGGATGTCCGGTGATAGAATAATATGTAGAGCAATTGTAATGAATTTATCAGGATCTCAGTGCAAACTGTTCTTTGTTGATTTTGGAGATACAGAAATGGTGTCATATTATGACATTTTTGATATACCAGAAGAGTTTGTCAAACCAAATGTTTTTGCATTAAGGTTCTGTCTGTCAGGTGTAAAAAAGTTGGAAAAGGGAACACATTTAAATGAGACTTTTAAACAGCTTGTTAATGGTAAGGTGTTGACTTTGAAAGTGGTAGCCCCTGAGGGACCCCCACTAATACAGTATGGAGAATTACTATTAGACAACAAAAATGTTCTTGACTTACTATTAGCTAATATGAAGGATCAGTTGCAGTTTAAGTGGATAGAGATGTTGCCACTAGGTAGCAGTAAATCTGTTCTAGTTTCATATGTAGACAGTTGTATTAAGTTTTATGTGCAGCTCTCTGATAAGATTGATAAACTAAATGCAGTTATGGATGCAGTAAAAGTGCATTGTGAGAGCAGGTCTTCCCCTGGTGAGTTGCCAGTAGGTGCAGCATGCTGTGCGAGGTTCCCTGATGATGACAACTGGTACAGAGCGAGAGTGCGAGATACAAAAGGCAGTAAAGTTGTAGTGACTTATGTTGATTATGGAAATGAACAAGAGATTGATATCTCAGACTTAAGGACCATTACTCCAGATCTGATTAAGCTTCCAGCACAAGCATTGAAATGTGCCTTAAAAGTAAGAATGTTATTTCTTTTTGTAATAATTGAATTAAATTAAAAAAAAAGGATAAGCAACAATTTTATACTTTTAAAATTGATTTATAGATAATTAAAAAAATATCACTACAAAATACCATGAATATGTTATTATTCTAATAAGATATGTATGTTTATTTTTGATAAGCTGTTAATAATAGAGTTAAAGAATGTAGTAATGTTTTATGTTAATAAAAATTTTACTACATTATTCCCGTAAATCACTTTTGTTATAAAAAATTTATTGCTTTAGAATATAGAGATTAGAAAAAAGTTTTGTCATCTATCATAGAATATGGTTAAAGAGATTTGATACTACTTTTTTAAGGGTTATGAAAATAAACCAGTGGAAACAAAAACATCAAACCAATTGGAGATGTTGGCTTTAGAGAAAACTTTGATGGCACATATAGTTGGAGTTCTCTCCAGTGATACCATGCTAGTTACCTTGATAGACGACACAGTTACACCACCACTAGACGTGGCCCGTAGGATGAACCAGCTGTCGCAACCAAGAAGCATTGAGGTAATGATTTAATATCTCTATGATAATGGCCAACAATAAGATTTCATGTGCCAATTTTTCTCTTAAGTTTATTAATACCTTAAAAAATATACATACAAAGTCAGGTTTCATTTACTTACATATATTGGATACTTTAATTTTAAATAACAACTACAACACAGATTTGATAAAGGGAGGATTTAAAAATCAATCAAGAACAAAATATGTTGGGTATTATACACAGAATGAAGACTTTATTTGTATTAGCAAATTGATAAAAAGTCGAACATATGGCAGAAGAATATTTGCATAGAATAACATAATCACTTATTAGTTGGATATATTTCAACCTTATATGTGATTTTGTTATAAGATTATCTGTTCCATGTGTGCAAGCGGTTTCCATGAGGGCAATTGGATTAAATTAAAGCCACTCTATATTCTACTTTTGTGTAAATATTTATTGTGAATGTTTTGGTTTTGCTTATCTCAAAAGTGCCTTTTTAACCATAACATGCATGTTGGATTAGGCGATAATATAATTAACGCATTATTTAAGTTGACTATGCTATTACATATACTAATGATTCTAAATTCAAAAATGTTTGTGACATCAAAATAATAGGATATACTTAATTCATATGAATGTTTACACTATTCATACACCAAACACCTAATATTAATATTCCGTCAGTCTGTCTGACTCCTTAAAAGGATTAAAATTTTAGAAACGAAAAATGATAAGGGTTTCGCGCAAAAAACCTATGTGTGTCCAATAAATCCTAAAGATACACCTATGGATGCCATTGCGCACTAGAAGCCGCATTTGTTGGATTTTACATGCCCCGCGTATGTTCGAGTAAAATCGTTCGAAGGGTTTTGCAGTCAAAGGATTAATTAGATTATAAGTTAAATTTTGTATTATATTAGTGATTTGCTTAAGCACAAACACTTAAATATGATTTTATTATAGTAAATGCTATTTTATGATTCGTGGTTTCTATCATTATAAGAATTAGATTTGTTACTTTTATTTCACATGAACATTTTAGTACATTAACGCGAACTTTACGTACAGAAATGCGGCTTGTGTGGCACTATAGCCACTGTATTAGGTTTTTAGTATTAATACGTAAAGGTCGGAATAGGGCAAAGCCACGACTCCGGTTCGAGCTGACGCGCCGGAGACTTTCAGCTCTCCGGAGAGCGTGTCTGATGACTGCAGGAAGAAGAGCTACCGTCGCGAGAAAAGCTTCAGAGATGAGCGCAGGCCGCCGAAGGAAGCTAACGACGACTTCGGGCAAAGAGGTAGCAGCTTTAGGGGCAGGTATTGAGCATCGATGTTATTGTTTTTATTTTTTATCGGTAATGCGTTAACACTTGTCTTCAATTGACTCATGATGTCAAGTGACCAGCCCAGTAATCCAGGAATAATTCGGCTCATATGTACATGATTGCCGGCACACCGCAAATGCGGCTAGTTGTCATTGAATGTGGCAGCTAGGTAAACCCGGTCACCATCATTCACACTCCACCAGGACCTCCATATTGCAATGAAATTACTAAACCACAATGTTCTCAAGTTGACGGTAGTTGCATAATTTACATTTATGCTATTTGGTATAAAGTATACACATGCCGAAGAGAACCAAGAATTTTATGTGAATACACCTATTTCGAGGTACTTTCTAATCGTCTAATTGTCTTTAAGCATTAACAAGATTTTTAAGATCAAGAGTAGACGTGCAAGACTCATGTTATACTTTAAAAAATCCTCTGATGTACTAGAGTTTTCATTATATCAATTTTTCTGGCACGTGATGCCTACGTAGTTTGTTCAATATTTGCTTTTCATTTTATTCTTACAGTAATTTAGTATTACACTGATAATCTCATGTTGGTTTAATTTTATAGGATGTACACAGCCGGCCAAAAGTTTGAGACCACCTTGAAAAAATTACAATATTGAATAAAACTCCAAAAGTTAGTGCTCTA
>DWQX01000292.1:0-49017 GCA_018245475.1 Pharmacophagus antenor | reverse complement strand
ATGCAACTCGCGCCGAAACGTCGAGGAATATTAGGTATCGTACCTAGTGAATATTTACGCGATATAGACCCGAAAAAAATTAAATTATAATAGTTAATAAGAAGTTACTATAACAAATAAAACTGATATTAATAATATATTAAACAATTATTTCTCCAATAATCTCTTTTAAAGATATAAAATATAAATACGGGTTAAAAAGAACAAGATTGAGATTGAAGGATCAAGTGGTCTAGCCCGGTCAAAGATGTAATAAAGACGTATTTCGTTTATCTTTATAAACGTGGTTGGATTTATTGTCTTTATTTGGACATGGTCTTTGGTAAATATACGTAGAGTTAAATAAATGAATCGTTTTACATTTTTCCTCTTGCGGTTATTGGTTCTCACATGTACATATGCCTGCCAAAACACAGTATTGCGGCATCATTACAATATATACACCTTATGGCGGCAGATTGACATTGAGGGTGGTAGTTACCTAGGTTTCGAAAAATCTTACTACTATTACTGCTACTCTAGTGGCCCGGAAATCGAAGGCAGGACAAAGAAATGAATAATTTTACTTTTTTCTTTATCCATCTTACTAGTGAATAGCTATTTCTAGTGACTTATAGACACCGTCATTATATTGAATTGTAATAAGTGACTATATATGTCTTTGCCGTTAACGAGATAGTTTCACATACGTGTAGGTGAAATTTCATGAAATAAAGGTAAACAATGTGCTATAACTATGATTATGAAACTGAACTTTTCATTTCACATTATCTAAATTCAGTTAATTTCAATTATTAAATATTTAAAGTAAAAGTTATATAAAAACAAGATTGTTTAAACGTTTTCGTATATTTGAAATAAATCCCTTATTAAAATATTTTCATTGTTTATAGCGAAGTAACCCGACAGTCGGAGGTTGGCTATGAAGAAAAACCTATCTGTAAAAGATTGTTTAATAATACAAAAGGCCATTTTTAACCTTTGTAGGGCAATGTTTTTTTATATTCTATTTCATTTTTATTATTGTAAATCATGGCACGACAAAGACCCCTTCTATACGGTACATACGTCTAAAAATATACACTTTCTAATTACCAATCATCAAAGTTCCACAAACTAATAAAAAATTTACAGGTTGTATTGAGAAACTTCTTCCAGACGTAGATTAAAAATATAGATGATGACAATGATTAATAGCTTCAGTTGTACTAATCAATAAACGTTAGAAGTCAGATGGAAAATTAATTAGTGTCTAAATGCAGATCAATCTCAAAGCTCTCTCGTGTATTTAATTGATTAGCGCGCTTGTAAACCGTTTTGATTACGCATGCACTAAACAAACTTGTCCATTATTAATCAAGATTAATCTATTTACTAAGAAAAAATAATAGACGACTGTAAACTATTGTTATAAATTTTATAAAGTTTCGTTATTACGTTTTCCTTTTAGTAACTTCATTCAAATTTTATATTAAAAATTTAAGTCATTTCAGAGACAATAGACTAAAATAATAACAAGATATATGTTAGATGAAAGCTGTATATGACAGTTGCTTAATGCTTAATCAGTTTTAATATTTTAAAAGTGTTTTAATATTTCAGCGAATTGACACAACACTAAACTAATAAATTTTAATTACATACATTCTATGAAAATTTGAAAACTTTCATTTATAAACGTAAACGATAAAATTTTGTTTCGATATTTACGTAATGAAATTCTATGCAAGTCATAAATCATAAATTTATTCAAGTAAAGGATTTATTTACATGATTTCTTTTAAGAAATAGCCAAGTGAATATGTGATATAGAAATACAAATTTGCATCGAAGTATTAGTGACGATTTTTTCTTAGGTTGATATTTTTACATAGATACAGAAAAATTATGTGTTAAAACTATTTTCACTATCTGCTGCATAGCTGTAAATGCAGACGGGAATAGGAAGCTTCATTATAATTAGTGTTAATTACATGTAACATTATGATTATTTTTCAGTATATAACTATTTCAGGTTCAAGTTGAGGTTAATAAATGAATAGTAGTAACTTAAAAATTATTTTCAATTTGTTATAATAATGGAAAAAACAATTGTTTTCAATTCAGTTTTTATTTTCCAACTATTGTGTGAATTAGGTTAGAAGTCCCTGGCCACTAGGACGAACTGGTGAAATGTTGTTACGTATTTCAAGAACTTTTAATATACCTAGTTGACCTTTTTCACTTTACGTACTTACTTGTTTAAAACCTTTCTGTACTTGAATTTAGTGTTGGTTTAATTTAAAACTTTTAATACAACCAAACACAAAATTATGACGTGAGTTAATGTTTAAATCATTAATTTCATATATCAATATTTTTAATATTTAAATATAAAAACCATATTCACCAAAAAAAAGTAGACGTTTGTTTGTGTAATTTGCACGATTTATGAAGAATTGTAAGATTTTTAATATCTAAACGAAAAACTTGTTCAATTTTTTTAATCAAATTTTCATGTAAATCATCCTTTTGTCCGAAAATGTAATAGAGTTTGTTTTAAATTTACGTAGTCGAACAGTGAATTAATAAATCCCAGTTCTGTTGATTTAATTACCAATTGTTTGAAAATAAAGTGTCGTGCAAATTCTCTGATGAGGTTGTAATTATAAATAACACTGACATCACAAAAACGATTCATCAATAGTTGTAACATAATTTCTTTTGATATTATTTTTTTCCCCTTTTAATGCATATAATATTTATTTTATAAGATATAATATTACTCAACTACCATTATGTTCACCGGTGGCTGGCGGTGTTAGTAAGAGTATTATTACATTTGTTTAATGTGTACATATTTACATAGCATATACTGTTTGATGGTCTTAATAAAAGAAAAGAAAAACAACTGTGGAGATTGCATATTGTTTCTTTGTGGTCAGTGTATACATATAATATCTTTGTTTTTATCTTTTTTCTTTTTCTGGGAATAACCTTAACACTTCAATTATAGTTCACGAAGGTAAGGTTTAGCAGAAATTGTAAAATGTGTTTTTTTTTATGACAACTATATTTAATAAATAACGTCATTACTCGTGTAAAGACTTCATCTGTTGCTTGCGTAATATAACGTAGAATACTTTGATTGCATTTTTTTTTTATAAAGAGTAGGCCAAGAAGCGACTGGTTTACCTGATGAAAAGTGAATACCGTCAACCGTGGACAGTTGCAACACTTGGGGAGTTGCAACTGTGTTGCCCACCTTTAAGGAAGTAATAGGCTCTTTTCTGTTTTTTGAAAGCTAACATGCACAGTGAAAGATTTTTTAAGAAATTTAATAAAAAAATGAAATAAGGTATATGTAAGCAAGACCCTAATCTTATCTCTCTATCATACGTCCTGTCCATTATACGACTGTTGTATATTTATATATTATAATAGAGAACAGGTAACTGTTATCTATGCCGCAAAGTCACGTTATGCTCGCGTCCCAGTTTATTGATATTCGTGAAAGCCGAGTGGAGCTGTTAAATATTTGAACCATGTGTTATCCGCCTGCGCTGTGCTGACGCGGGGCTTTGAGTGTTATTGATGAGACAGAGCCTCTGTTGACTACACTGAAATGAAGTGTTATTTTAACGAAGTGGAAATGACGTTATTATGAGCAGACTGCAGTGTGCAGTGTTAATTACGATAAAATACCTCCGACGTGGTCATGCTTTTGACAATCATTTTCAGTAGATGTACTCGTATAGTAAGCACTCGTTAAAGTTCTACATGAGAAAATAATAACAGTTTTGTTTTTTAAGTTAAATTATTGTATTTAGTATATATAGGTTTTATATAAAAGATTTGATAGATCGGATTTAATACCAAAAAGAGAAATAGAGCAGTGGTAAATGAAAAGATTTTTAAAGTTCAAGTAAACCACCGTTATATCCAGCGGCTGAAATGCCTGTATGACGCCGCGACGATGACAGCTTGCATCCATGGCCAGCAATGTAAGTCGATCCAGCTGCAGAGAGGGGTGAGACAGGGCGATGTCATATCCCCGAAACTGTTTACGTTTGCGCTGGAAGACGTGTTTAAACCGCTGGACTGGAAGGAATGTAGCATCAACGTCAATGGTGAATACATTTCACACCTTCGATTTTCGGATGATGTTGTCATAATGGCTGAATCGTTGGAGGATCTCAATCGAATGTTCAACGATCTCAACGCTGCCTCTCGATGCGTGGGGCTGCGGATGAACTTAGACAAAAAGAAAGTCATGTCTAATGACCTCGTTATCCCCGCCCGGTAACCATTGACGATGCAGTAATTAAAGTGGTTAAAGACTATGCCTACCTCGGATAGGTTGGGCGGCTTTGGAAAACTTTGGCACATCCTCACCTCGCAAATTCCTCAATGTCTGAAGACTAAAGTTTTCAATCAGTGCGTCCTCCCTGCGATGACTTACAGGGCGGAAACTTGGACTTTGACCTCTGGGCTAGTTCACCGACTTAACGTCACTCAGCATGCGATGGAAAGAGCTATGCTCGGTATTTCTCTAAGGGATAAGATCCGAAACGAAGAAATGCGACGGAGAACAATAGTGGTCGATATAGCTCTTAAAGTAAGCAAGTTGAAGTGGCAGTGCGCCGGCCACATCTGCCGAGTCACCGATGGCAGTTGGGGGAGGAAATCCTGGAGTGGAAGCCGCGCATAGGACGAAAGAGTGTAGGGCGCCTTCTCACCAGATGGACTGACGATTAAATCAAGACGGTGGGAAGTCGCTGGATGAGGGAAGCAGAGGACCGCATATGGTGGAAGGCATTGGGGAAGGCCTATGTCCAGCGGTGAACTGACACAGGCTGACAATAATGATGATGATGAAATGAAAAGGTTTTTTTACTACATTAGGTATTTATTAAAAAATACATTTTAAAAGTAAACTAGTTCTATTACATAATTATAAAAAAAATAGTTTGTTAAAAGCCAAACTAGTATCTTTCGATATGAATAACTGAGTACGGAAGTAATTCCTCTGTGCGCATTCCAATTTGATGTCAGTCTGACTAGTTACTGTGAGTGGATAGTTCGCCAAATTGCGGCCACATGGCACCGATGCGATCGCATACACTTTGTTTGGTTATATTGTGGAATCAGAGATCAGACGACGACTTCTATTCAGTTTTAATGCTTTTCACTTGTTTAAATGCTTTAGAGCTATTATAACTGTATTTCAGATGTAAAAAAAAACTTTATTAAGTGTTTACTATGTTTTTCACGCATTATATTTTTAATTAGAAATTAGATGGTTTTTGATATATCAGTAAGCATGTTTCATCAACTACCGATACAGTGGCATTCACCATCTGGAGAAAATTGAGAAGAACTTTTGGCCTATTATAGATAAAAAATGTAATTACAAAATAAAATTACTTTTCTAGATTTCAAGTCCTGATTATTTCATTTCCTTAGAAAATATTTATTTTTCTTCATTGATATTACGCAAGTATCATGGCGTGATATAACAAAGTTAAACACCTCGACGGGCGCACAACACTAAGGTATGGGTCGTGCATTAACGACTCTCTGTGGCCGCACGACACTGCTTCACTTAGCGCACGCTTTAGTGTCAAGTGGCTCACTACTCACTGTGTCGGATGCAAGAGTGGGCCATGAAAGGCCACGTGAAATACGTATTGCATAAACCCATCTTAATAAATTTACGGGGCAAGTAAAATATCGACTTAAAACTATTTTATAAAGCTATTTCCTTTTAGAAAAACGGTAACATATCTAAAAATGTTACATATCTGGATGATATTAAAGGGGAAGAATGCGGCTGTATGTATCAGCAAATAACAAAAATGTTCCGGTGTAAAATGTTCAACTTTTACATAAGGAGTTATAATTTATTTTTATTGCTTTATTAAATATATATTAGACTTAATTACGATCTTAACGCGTTTCGCCACTACAAGTGACACCTTCAGGCGATGTTATGGATTCGATAGTACGATGCGGATTTGTTATGGATTCTTCATACTCGTATATGTGATCAAGAAAGGGGATATTAGCAAAATAATTTTTTGTTTTATTGAATCATGGAGTTCCGCAAAGTATTGATTGAATCAATCAATTGAAAGCGATATTCGTCATTTTCAACATGAAGTTGATGTGATTCTAGTTTTTTTAGTGTTTATTATTCATAAAAGCCTTGGGATTTCACTAGCATTACATTGTCAACATTAACACCTGCAGGAGACAGCTCATTCTAAGCGGTCATTATTGATGAAGATCTTCGATCATTCTCCACCAATTTAATCAAACATTTTTTTACAATAAAACGAATAATTTAGTGAGTAGTATCTGATATAATACTTCCATTTAGTAAATTGATATACTTTACTATTCTAATTTCTAATTCATGGAACGTATTAGATATTTTTATGAAATAAAAATATACTTGTAAGGGTTATTAGTGACTATGAGAATCTGAAGTTGGTGCTATATCAAACATATAGATAAGAATATTTATAAATAATGATTAATTTAGTACATGGTTGTTACTTTAACACTTCAGCATGTAAGGTGCACATTCTTCATGTTTTTTACGAATTCATGGAAGGGAGGGCGATGCTTGTACGATACTAACTATTCTTATATTTAAAAATATATTATCGTCAACATACCTTAATATTTTTATAAGCATTGGTATTTTCATAAGAACAAATATTTAAATTTGTCTATTACACAAAATAAAACGTATTGTATTTTTATGCATATGCATTCTCATTAAGAACATTTATTATTCAGTAGCCACTTACTTCATTGGATTAAATATTTTTTTTAATGAAACAAGACTAAATTTACTGGTATTGGACTTCAATTACCGTAGATACTTTAAACTGATACAATCGCATCGCCTATTTTTGCGTCTCAGGAGTAATGAGAAAACCTCAACGTGAAATATTTAACTAGACGTATTAAATAAGGTTCCTAGTATGAGTTATGCCTGGAAGCATTAAGTCCCGCTAGTATTGCGTGTAATACAGTATTAGAATAAATAAATAATTTCGTCAAGCATTGCCCGCGTGTTCTTATTTAAACCTACTAACTAACCCTTCATTGCAAAAGGCACGCATATAACGCTAATAGCAGATTAGTTTTTATTATTTAGAACTTCAGTGTAACGTGTTTTTTATTGTATTTATCGTGTATCATTAAAACGCTTACCAATAATTAGCGAACAAATGTTTATGTATTATATTATGAGGATGTGGTTTATTTCTAGGAAAGAAAAATAATAACAGTTTACGAACTGTAGCTTTTTATTGTATTCGTTGTCAATCCTAAACAATTACAACACCTGTGAAGTAAAAAAAATCGCCATAAATGTTGTAAATGTTCCAAACTGAAGTAATAGTATGTATATAGTTGTTCATATTCTAAAATTGGCTGCAGAATGTCGGTGCCCTGAAGGCGTTACGCCTACCGTTAGATTTATTGTGCAGTTAAGTGTAATTGCTTTATTAGTATACATTTTGACAACATATGCAACAGAAACGCTATAGGTTTACTGCCATATAGGGTATTTTACGAGTATATTTGGATTGGATAAGTAATTTTCTTAGTATTTTGTAAAATTAAGAATATACGCTGTATTAAATAAAACATATTGATACAAACTACGCTCCTAGTGTCATAAATTAAAAAAAAATATATACTTGCTTGTGTAAAGTAAAATTGGGTACATAAGATGTTCACTTGCAGCGCCAGCAGGTGGCAAGTTAAATTATAACATATGATATATCACACTATATTATATAGCAATCTTTAGAACTTATCTTTATAACAGGAACCATCATTCGATACAGGCAACGGTTACTACCTCTTTAGATCTATTTCATTCCCCGTTTCCTACCACCCACGCTGTATACAATAAGATTGACGTAACCTACCTTGTTATACTCAACCTTAGGAACATAATGTATTCTGGGTGAGGGTTGTCAATTCCTAAAACAGTTTTTTTTTTATATTAGGGCGTTGCATTCAAATAAAATGTGTTAATACATATACTTGTTAATATTTATTGTGGTCTGTCTGCAGGTGTAAAGGCACATATCATAGATTCGTGATAGGTACATACAGAAGTACATACTTCTATATAAATAATTGCATTGTTAGTAGACATTTGCTAACAACTGTAAGCCTATTAATTGAGTTGGCGAGCGGGAATAATGAACCGGTGGTCTGATCGATTGATTTGCTAAACATTTAACGAGTTACAAGTTCTATTAAGTTTAGTGATGATGGATATATAGGTAAGATGCATAAAATGAACGATGAAAATAAAAGTATTTAAGTACTATTACAAAATAATGAAATATGAAATACATGTTCAATGAAACTAATAAATTTAGACTTCATCGTTTTCATTTTTATAATTCGTTATTTGATAACTTTCACTACTTTACAGAATCCATGGTAAAGGGAGGACTGAAAAGACAAGTTCAAATGTCAAAGTTATCAGGGAATACCTTTAGCTTTTAATTTGTTTTATTTCACTCTGATAAAAAATAATTTTTATTTAATTTGCAATATTCATGCCAATATAAGGAACCATTATTACACTAAACACATTCGAGTCATAATCTTTGGTGTACACCAAATATAATGTACAAAATAAATTGATTGAAAAGAAAAACACCACCTGAAAGTAAGTTATAAAAGAGATAATATATAAACCTCTTCAGGAAAATATGTACGTAATATTTTTCACGAAGATTAATGTTCTTAAAATACAATGTGCCTATCTATTTTACATCTTTATAAAAAATTATAGAAAAAACAGAACATTTCATATAATTTTATGATAATAACATAGCCATAACAGCCTTGCTGAGTTCCGGCAGTTATACATGTGAGAGCCTGAAGTATTCTGGGTGAACACGCTTCATCATCTAGGACCTCAATACCACTTAACATCAGGTGAAATCCCATAACCAATGAAAAAAAAAACAAAGTTTCCATTATTACGCAGATTGTTTTTTGTTTTGTGGCAAAACTTTAAAGAGAAAGCGTTCCATAGGCATTTCCATTTGGAAATAGGTTATCTTCTATCGCATCGCAGTACGGTTTGTACTATCTGTTTACGTTGTGGATACATTTCGGAAAGTGGTTATTACAGGAAACGATAAGTTTTAATTTTACATTTCAATTAATTAAATAATAATAACATTTTGTTACAAGCTATGAATGTAAATAAGCTTAATATAATGCCTAAGGAAAATAACTACAATATTTACCACTCTTTTTGTGCGCCTAATCTAACCTTATTTACTGATAAAACGCAAGAAGTCAACTTGTTTTTATAGAATATAATGTAAAACGAATGTTTACGTTATTTTCTTATATATAAAATTTTTACCTTTACTTGTTGACTTTTTCATAACTTCTACATGATATATTTTAATTCCTTACCTAAAATGACTGATGATATTAGTAGAGTCCAGAGAAGGTTATTGAATTGAGAATAAAAAAGTGCTTTACATACACTCACAAATGTTTAACACTTAACTAATTAAAGATAATTTTATCTTATATATAAAAATTTTGAATTTTGATTTATTGAAATTGTTTTAATAATTATGGTTCCATTTAATTTGTGTACGTCACCTGTTGCGCGTCATTTTAAGTAAATTTTAAATAAAAAGTACAAAGCTATATTTATCCGTTTCCGTTTTACGAAAGAACTCGTCAAGGTACGCGGCGAGACGCGCGTATGGGTGGCGCGAAGCCTTCCGAGCGACTGAAGTTTTCGCATGAAAATTATAACTTTAAGCTTTCCACGGCATTATCATTTGTAAAGGCTTGCCGTTGTTTATGGTGGAGAGGCTTATGGTGGAATTTTTATTAAACTACACTAAGCTGCATGTTTTATTTACATTGCTGCTTGGTTATTAACCGTGCTTCCAGAATTTATTTAAGATTATTTATACATTAATCCTTTTGAAGGAGTTTCTTTACATTTATCTATATTCATCATAATAATGATTGCACTTATATCTAGGAACAGTTATTTAAATAATTTGAAAATTATTTGTTAAGTTAAGCAAAGTGAAGGACAAATTTAATGAGTTAATATGGGTACAGACCAACTGTTTACTCTCACTTTCGTCGATCATAATTTCATAAGACGATAGGCTAATTAGTAAATTTTACTAATAATAAATATTTCGATGAAGTCATATTATAATGTCCATCAGAATTTTGTAATGTATGTCAAAATGAAATCTTCAAGGTCATTTATTGTCCCCGAGTGTGTCTATAAATGTATTGCAATTACGTAAGCACACCTGCAAAAATAGAAAACACGTCCACCTCTAGCTGTACCATAAGGTGCGCGCGATCGATGCGAACTACGGAGGGTTCGCTCATAGAATTAGTGACATGGATGCCCATCAGTCAGACAATCTATATTGCCATTTTTTCTTTAGGTATTCCATTTTTGTAATAAAAAATGACGTTTGACTTATTATTAGAAAGCACTGATTGCCACTAAAGACTTTCGGTCAAATTTTAATAAAATTTACATTACAACTGATTTACTATTTTTAAATTAATTTATCATATTTAATAATAATAACTTGGTGCAGTCAAAATGTTCGAGTTATAATTTGTTTGTTTTACTGTCGACTTTTACAGCTCCATCGGGCTCAGGGCGCACGATTCGGTGATCCGTGAGCTTCTTAGTGCAGTGAAGTTTTCTTCCTTTTTAGGGATCCGCAACCAAACGGTGCCAATCGTAACCCTATTACTGAGACTCAACCTCATGAAATGTAAACAAGTGGTAAGTTGTAATTTTCACAGATTGTCTATATCGTTTACGGTACGAAACCCGTCGCGGTGCGAGGTGGACATGTATTTGGCTATTTATTATTCACCCCTCTGTGTGGCACGGACGGAGTACGCGAACTCACTAACACTTACGCTAGCCCTTGGCACTTTCTCCGGCTTCGAGGAGTTGCACCATTACCAATATGTTTCTTAATCACAACAGAATCGTGCTTTTAGTAAATTCTTAAATATAAAAGATTGTTGGTTATTCTCTCAATATTTTTAAAATCATTTTAAAATCTACCTAAGTTTTTACACAAATCATATTTAAACCTTAATGTCTAGTGTAGCTAGCACCAATGGCCTAGTAACGGTAAATGCGGTGTCGATCTTGTTGAGTGTGATTTTTTTATTTCTGCAAATCTCTGTAAAAATTGTATCTGTATTTTGAATATAATAAATATAATGTATCCGTCTGTATTTTGTCGTATCACGCTTAACGAACTGAGCGTTTTTTTATGAAACTTTGGTTTACGATTATCATGATTTGGGTACGGAATCGTAAAAAGGGAAAAAAGACGCCAAGAATTTATAGGTTAAAAATATGAAAAATAGATTGAAGAATATTTGTTTGATTATAAACAAAAGTTATAAAAATATTATTCCGAATTCGTGCGTCCCACGGGGATAATAGAGGATATATTTATTTGTACGTGTGGCCTGATTTGGAAAGACCAAACCTTTTTTTTTCTTTTACGGGAAAGTGGGTCACAGGTGAATCCATGGAAAACTGAACTCTAATACAGTTTTAATAATATGGTTATGTAAAACAGAACCATATTATGACATAACGAATATTGTTTTCATAAATATGTACAATAAGTAAATAAGTAATTACCTTAAATCATGAACAATAACATTTTTATTTATTTATAAGCATAAAAATGACATGAATATTTTGAATATATTGAAATGACAGGCTTTTATCTCCGTGCTTTTAATATGTAAGTGACATTAATAAGTCGTATCGCACTCTGTATGTAAGAATTGTATTTCTTTTTTACATTTTCATAGATATATTATTTTTTTTTATTTAAAAGTTGACGTTTTGGTATAATGTGTTCATCTTGTCTAAATCTTAAAGCATTATATTTTTTTATGCCATTAACGTTTTAAATGATTCTCCTGAGAAATTACATTTTTGCAAAGTATCAGTGTTGCACCGTGGGTTATGTTTATATGATGAATAATAGTAATTATACCTAATTAACGGATTTAATAAAAACATTTGAGTTTTATTTTGGAACCCCTCTAAAACTTATTCTATTTTACAGGAGAACATTGTAGAGAACATGAAGACTTCACTTTATTTTAACATTTTACTAAATTTATTATTTAACTGTTATTATACTAATTTTCATCAATTAAGCAAATCATCAAGAAGTAGACAAAAATAGAATAATTTCAAATGCATTACAAAAAGCGTAATTTTTCTTTTTCATTATGTTTCATAGACAAACGTCGTCTTGCTAGTTGAAATCCAGTCTACATATATGCGGGATATAGCAAATGTTTTACTAATTTATGCTTTTAGTGCAGCTGTGACTCAATTCACAGAAGTAATAAATTTGAAATTCACATTTCTCTCGGGGATAATACAAGTCTGTATCTTTCCTCATGAACGATCAAAATAAAACTCATTCGTTTACTTTTAAACTCTTTTAATTTTTTTTATATAAAAATACTTATGATCCTATAAAAAATATATTAACGTGCCATCTGTTAACCAAACATTTAACTATGAACTAGTAGACATAAGTTAAACAATGATGTACAGTACAGCTTTATAATTTATTCAAAGGGAATCGATACGCTATTTGAAGGTGGACGAAGAGTTGTTTAAACAAAAATTGGTTAATATATTGGTATAAATAAAGTTTGTTAAATATTTAATAAATTTGTATTTATATATATCAAGCAATATATGAGAAATTTGGCACGAAGTATAAACACTGTTTTTTAAAGGTAGGAATAGATTCCGGTAAAGTACTGAAATATTCGAGTGATACGTATATGTGTACTTTTTACTAATACTGCCTGTGTTTTTCGAACATTTGAGTACAACGTATTTTTTAAATATATTTAAACAATTAATGTTGAATAAGAATGTGAACACAGAACGAACATAAGTTTACTTGAGAGTTTACTCAATCAATCAATGAAAAATTAAAAAATAACAGACAATGTGCATTTTAAATAAATGTTATAAGACAAAGGTGGAATACTTGTTTAACTTTTATCAGTTGCTACTTAAAATCTCCGAATTCTTTTACACATTGCACATAACTACGAGTACAGTGGCGAGTATTTGCAAGTTTTTTGCTAAAACTTGATTTGTTAGTCCTGCGATCCCATTAATTTTAGCTTCATGTAGTAACTATTTTTTTTTATGACTGCATGAACATATAATTGACTGCAATGCAGTACTAATGCTTCTGCTTTATTGAGTTTTGTTTTGGGATTTGACTTAAAGTCCGTGCCAAAACAACTTCATCAATTACCAGAAAGCAGTTTAAAACCACAAAACCTAACATAGTTCCAATTCTAATTTAAAGTAGAGAATTGTTCTATGGTGATTTGGCACATAGTTTGGAATCTTTTTAACTCCTTTGTTTATATTTTATTGAATATTTTTTTTTGGTGAGACAGTGTTTGTTAATATCATAGAATACGTCTTATAATTATTACAAGTATTCACTTTTAGGTTGCAATAAACAATAGATTAGCTACCATTACTGATATTTCTGTTACCCCGTGTAAGATAATGTACATTAAAAGTTGAAAAGCAGACTTATATTTTACCAATGTTTCACACGAAAAATAATGTATATAATTATACAGAGTATGAAAAGGAGTTATACAGTGTACCCGAATTATTTAATAATTTAGGCAAATGGCAGCAACAGTATAGCAAGGGGTTTTTGGAATGGGACTGTTATTGAGAAGCATGTTATGTATAAGATATGAATGAACTACGAAGTTATTGGTTGGTTATTGTACAGGATGACCGAAAAGAGTTTTGAGTCCATGGGCCTTAGAATTACTCATCGCTAGTTTTGCCATTCTGGAATTATCAGAAGTGCAAGGCCTCTATCTAGCATATAGTATATATATATTTAGGCAGGTACTATTGGTAAGTAGTGATAATGGATTAAAATCCCATATGTCTCCTTTTCATAAACAGAAGGTAAGATGCCTTTCAAAAATTCCTTCCTTCCCCTGTGATGTAATAAAGGAAGTATTATTCAAAATTGTAAAAACACTAAATAAAAATAAAATCACTGACACTATCCTTGGGATCAGGTCCAAAGCTGCCTCTCCTTTCGGCGGCGTCCCCAAAAAGACGCGGAAGTGCCTCCGGTACCTCTCACATCTGTCTTGAATGTAATGGTTTCCAGATGCTTCTTCCGGGAGCCCTGGAAAGAGGTTGAAGTTGTAGGAATTTTGAAGCCCAAAAAGCAGAGGAATCTTTCTAGCAGCGACCGCCCCATTAATCTTCTCTCCTTTTTGGGATAAGTCTATGAACGTCTCATTCTGGCGAGCCGTCGAAATTTCGTTTAGAGGACCAACATTCTACAACAATTCAAAAACTCAGGGCTCGCGGATCACCAGATCTCAATCCAATAAAGCAGTATAAGTCGTCAAAAAGACTAACATCACAAATAAACCGAAAAAAAGAAAAATTGTAAAAATTCTTTTAATATTTTATTCACAAGATTTTATTGAAACACCTTTTCTGAAATGTCACTACAGACATTTTTAATATCATCGACAATCGACGATTGATCCACGACGGCGATCATTAAATATTCTGGTCGTATTGTCGATTTTAGTCGCAAGCAAAAGTTTGTTGAAGACGTAATTTAAACCACTTTATCAATTATTGCAATTTCTTTATTTAAACCAGTTCCTCATTTTTATTACGATACACTAAGGAATAGAGTAACCCGGGTAGGTTGCTCCATTCCTTAGCATATTTAGACCCGACCCGTACCTAGTTCTCATCTAAATAATGATGTGGGCGTTTTCAAGAAGACAGTGTATAGGCTATTTCTGAGTTAGTGCGCTTTACCGTCGCAGATCTCATCACTAATTAATATCAGGTAGGATTGTGGTGAAGCATTAACTTAAATGGTTAAAAAAATGAAAAACTTATTGTGTCTACAAGTTTTTGTAAATATATTCAATGTAATCTATATCTGATTTAAAAAAAAAGTATTTTCCTGTTTTTTTAAAGCGACAGAGATGAAAGTTCAAAACGCATCTACATTATTGAACCATACTTACCCTTTTTTGTGTCCTTTGAAACTACAAATAACTATAACCTGTATTAAAATCTGCATTAATGAAGTAATGAAGGTAAATGTTTAACAATGTTCGATCAGATGTTATAATAGAATTTTGAACCGAAAAGAGTAAGGGCCGAGTCTTGTAACAAAAGATTCGTTTGTGAAACACTTTAGGCTAAATTCTAACAAGAAAGATCCTAAAATTTAAATTTTAATTCGGTATTTCCAACAGAAATATTAATAAACGTTCAATTTTAAGTGTCTATTCACCATTTCTAGTGCCACTATAGATTTTAATGAGAAAAAAGATACGAATATCACATAGTAATTAATTATTATTATTAATCCCTAAGGCTGTCCTAGAGATTTATATTATTGTATTCGTATGTGTATTGTTAGGGCAAAGAATTGTTATAAATTGTCACTAATTAATTAATAGAGTCCATTTAAAATAATATCAGCTAATAAGAAAAATATTATATTTACCCGTGGTAGGCGTCTTTTGTCGCACATTTAGGCACACAGGCACGCAACATACACATACGCATTACCTTTAGTGAGTTTCGTGAGTAGTAAAATATGTTAACATTAGATTTACGGGACTTTTTGGCGATTTTTTGGGATTTTGACGGAACAACGTTCGATAAGAAGTTTTGTATACAAATAAACGCCAGACTTTAATTTTTTTATACTGCCACTGGCAACATTATTTTATACTTTTCTACATAACAAGAAAAATGAGAATAGTGGCCTAAATTGCTACCGACATGAGAAAAAAATCTTGAAACTGTCGGAGATCTAGTGTCTAATATTACACTTTTTTATTCATAAATTTGAAATTTTAAAAAATGTTTTCTTTGGTAAAACCAAATTTTTAATTTGTGTAGAAAATGGGGAGGATATTGACTTCTGTAACACAGGTGTAAACCATCGCAGAAGTAAGAGACTTCACATTTTTGTCCTTGAACCAAATTTAGGACAATATATCTATTATGTTGTAAAATTGTAGAACAATATCAGCAGAGACATATTTTGTTAATTTTGTTTGCTATGAATTACGTTTATTTTATACCTAGTTCCAGGGTGTTATATACCTCTAATATGTAATATCATTGATATGATATGTATTGTCATTAATATGTATATTTGAGAGCTACAAGTATTATGAGCGAAGACGCTTCACGATCTACTGACTCACTTAATATCAGGTGAAATTGAGGTCAAGTGTTGGCCCGTTTTTGATTAAAAAAGTCAATATAATCACTGCGTTATTGATAAACAATATACAATAAAGTTCTTTGTCAAATAAGCGACTTGGTCGCAATGTGTATAATTTAGTATTACCGCAAAGCGTCAATTATTAATTGCTTATTTAATTTGAGTACTAAATACGAAAAAGGTCCCAGAAATAATATTAATATTGATTTAAGCGATAATGCTATAACAATCTATATTTTAAAATAGAATATACAATTTTTTTTTGTAACTTGTATTAATAAGTAGCATATTGTCACTGACAGCTTGTAGAGCAAACCTACATACACATTATTCATTGTCAAAGATTATGAAATGTCTTATTTTTATAACTCTTTTATCTTCGCCGTCTCAAGATGTAAAAAGAGACCAAATGTAATTTATAAACATTAGTTCATATAATTGATTTAGCAGGATTAGTTAACTTTTTTGACTTGTATGGTAGTACCGCTACTGAAATTAATGTAATCTGTTATTATATTAAAATGATTGTGAGAAATTTGTCAGAATTAAATTAAAAAACATTTAGTGTAATTAAAATCATCATCGTCTATTTGTAAACAGCAATTCTTCAAAAGTTTTTTCACTGCCTTCTTTTGGAATATATGCCTCTACTTCAAAATTCAGTAATAAAGTCGGGTTATGTAGTGATTTATATATTAAAATATTAAAATTTTCTTTATACTTAGTTACAGACAAGATTTAAATTTAATAATGTATAGTTTATGATTGATAGGAAGGAGATCATGTTACTAATAGGGTTCTGATTCCGATAGTAATCCTTAGTATCCATCGGGCCCTCAAAGAACTTTGGGAATCTCTCAACGAAAGACTAATATAATTTTCTATACAGTATTATCTATAACTATGTGTTTAAATTACCATAAAAGATTATTATAAATAACACATATTATAAAACAACTAAATAATAATTTCTTTATAAACTTTATCACAAATCTACCCCTAGTACTTTTTATGTCTCTTGCTTTTTTCCATCTAGATAAAACGAGTTCTTGTTCATAACGGATCTGCATGAAATGCGATATCTTCGTTGTTTGTGTTAGATACGGAGCTTAACTCTAGTGGTAGTAAATATCAAACGTGTAAGGAGTTTCGCGTGGATAAAGTAAGTTAATAATAAGGATAAATTATTGTAGACAAAAACTGATGGTGTTTGGAAAGGTATGCCACTTGGTTGTATTGGATTTAATTTAAAGAAAACTCATTTTATGAAATCTTTGTGTCTATAACACTCAATTTTAAAAATGCAAGTTTTAAAAAAAAAATTGGACCTAGAAATATTTACATTGTTCAGGTCGTATAACGGGGGCTGTAAGCTTCAATGGAATACGTTGACTGTAAAAATCGATTTCCCCTAGCGTGCTCCGCGGCCATTACCCCTGACTATGAAATTATATCGATTTCATAATAAACATTCCAACAACAATAAATTTAGGCCACTCTGATGAGAGAAGTACTAATGTATTTATTTATAATGTTTTACGAATTTCAATTCAATACTTACCGGTACGCTTTGCGAATCCGATAACAGATTTCCCATGTAGGACGTACGGAATTCTAGTAACCCTTTCGTAAAGATTAAACATTAACTCCTAGTCGGTTTTAGCCATTGTAACCGCGATTGATCTTAAATAAAGTCGTATTTCCCTCGTAAAACAAAGTCTTTAATAAAAAAATGTCGTTAATGTATTCGATTTCAGTAATACTCGTATCTCAAGTTTGTAACATTTTTTTTCTCTTTTACTAACATTACAAAAGAACAGGATAGGTAAAATCATGGGGAGTATCTCAATAATAATACCCGGATTAGTTTCTTATAAACAATATCATTAAAAGGTATAATTATGCCCCAGTTTAACTGACCTTAACAAACTACGCTAAATTTTTATACATATCGTCTGTGTTAATTATGCATCTTCATATTCATAACATATTAGTTATTATTTTATTTACAGTCTATTATATAAATATACGTTATTAATTCAATTCTATTAGAACTTCGAATTATGTGGCAATAGGTTTTTTCATAAATTATTACATCATCACACGCAACTTTGTCTTAAGCTAATGAATTTACTTTGATCTGTATTTTATAACAGAAGTAGGTATGATATAGAAGAAAAAAATTATTTGGTTAAAACTGTTTATGTGGCGCACTGGTTTACCTTTTACCACGTGGATACGAAGGTTTCTGATTCGATACCGGACACACATAAGTAGTAAAGTTAGGTTTGTGGTAGGAATTTCTCGAATCCTCCTGGCTAGCTACCAATCTTAACCTGTTAAGTAGGTTTCATGACTGTATCCGTCATTGATAAGACGATCTATAAAAAAATCATTTTTCTGCAGTATTAAGATAAAGAAAGGGTATTACGATAAGCTACACGGCGATCTCGTTTTATATGATATTTTAATAATTTGTATAATTGCATGTAAAAAATAGACAAATTTAAATGATCACGGTCCGGTTAAAAGGTTAATATTAACCTCTCATTTTCATAATGTAATGTCATAGTCAGTAATGAAAGAGCCAGAGTATTTTTTGCGAGAACGCTTCACCATCTACGGTCTCCTAGTCATTGAACGTTATATAAAATTAAGGTCAAGTTTCAATCTAAAGGCAATAAAAAAAAGAAAAATTTTAATTAAAAAACAGTTTCTCGTGAGCAGCAACCCGTGAGTAAGGTCCGTGAACCCTTTCCACGAAATTAACTTGATAATTTTGTTGTAAATACGTAATACGCGGACACGTCACCTGCGGTAATTTGAGGGTATGGCCGAGTGTTACGGTCCGTAAAGAAACATAAAACATCAGCGCCCGAGAGCCTCGAGTCGAGATAATATAATTTTAACGCGTCGAAACGTTGTTTTATCTCTTCCACTCATAAATATGTTAGCGAAATGGCAACATGCCCAATCCCGAGCGGTTTCTTTCTGACCTTATTAAATCTGAGATAAACATTATCTCTTCTCCATAAGTCTTTAATATAGTTCATTATTAATAAATAAATATTTTATGACTTAATTTGGCGTTAAGTCATAAAGTATTTTTCAGTAACTAGCCGTCAGTCACCCGCGTCTCGCAGCGTGGTTTTTTTTTTAATTAATGTTAAGATTAACCTCTCCAGTGCGTATATCTTTTTTCAAGTTCTTGGACTAAGATAATAAAAAGTTTCATTGAAATTTAAACCCTTAATGGGTGTAATTCAAAAAAACCCTTTGTTACAAGATATCTATACTTCTCAAAGAATATACCGCCCGAATTTTATTTCTTTAGGACAAGTGGTTTAAGCTGTGCGTTGATGTATAGGTCAGTTAGTGAACCAGTAAGAACATTCAGTTTTATATGTATAGATAAAAATAACGATTATATAAAGGTAAAATACTAATTTAGTTTGATTTTCCAATGTTTATTACAGATGTGACATTATTTATATTTACATTATAAATGAGAAAGATTTGCAAGATTGATTTTTTTAACTATTGTACAGTCATACTAGAATTGTATACATATGTCAATTCAATTTCGTTTCAATCGATTAATCCCGCATCGGGGTATTGTTAGGTGTATGTTCATCTAGTAAAAGTTCACTGCACCACATCTGCGGTATTCGTAAACATTCTAATTTAATTTACGTAACGAGTTTGATGGTTTTATAGACTCCATTTTTTTTCAGTTCATTTATGTACTGCACAATTTAATTTCGTAATTAGTTTTCAAAATGTGTGGTTTTTAGTAAAACTAATAAGCGGATAACAGCTTTTTTGTTCAAAGTCAAACACCGTTGCTTTTTATATATACCAGTTTTAAAGGAATCACTATCAAAGTCAAATTGAGAATCTCTCCTAATAAATAGTTTCCCGTAAACAACAACATAAATTTATTGATGTACAAGACAAAAAACAGATTATAAAACGTCATTGGCAATGTCTATAATTTTCAAAGGTTATTATGTAGTTTATATATAATTGAATTCGTTGTAAATTTATATGAAATAAATTTAAACTTCCGCGATCTGCGAACATTATAATTTAAACTTTTTGAGGTCTTTATCGCATTAATTTCACTAGACATGATACCACTTATGCGATATAGACCCAAAAAGTTTAAATTATAATTAGAATTATTATTTAAACAGTATACCCTTACATGTGTTACGATGGCCAAGTACAAATTTTATCCGTAATTAAATTACACGAAGCATTACAATCGATGGAAAATGGGTAATGACATTAACGATGCGATATTGGATCACATCATTAATTAAATAATTAAATACGACTTATGTACCTGCATCAGTTGTTTTTGTTTCTATGATTAACTATAGATCTCTGAATGTTCTTCATTTTGAAATATTTCACACTGGAAATCGTTTACTTAAGCATTTGTTCAATAGTGGATGTCATATAGCTGAAACAATGATAACGACAATATAGGTCTAATATAATCTGTATTACAAGCATATTACTAGCATCCACCATTTTGAATTTCTTTAAAAATCATAATTAACGTTCGCACAATATCAGCGAAAATTTTCTGTTGGAGGCCGAGGTAATTCAATCAAAATGTAAATGAGGCTAACTGTATATCTATTCAGTCTGTATTTGACCTGAGTCAATTTTACGAAAAGGTAATATTAATGTGATTATATTTATAATTAAAATGTTTATTACATATGCAATTTTACAAATGCTTATAGAACATTTTATAAAGTTTTTAATTTGGAAATAACTTTTACAAATACCCGATGACATGGTTAAAATTAGTTTTAACTTTCACAAGATATTTGATGGAGATATGAATACAGAGATATATTACACCAGTGATACTTTCTAAAGCGACAAAAAAATTATTAGCATTCTTTATTAAGTGCTTGGATACTGTGTAGCTTACTAATTGGACTTATTATAATATATATCTAGATTTGAATTTCAGCACAAACAAAAACTATAAAACCTTTACAACGAATGGCCAAAGGCTAAAGATTAATAGTTTAATACTTCCATTTCCAACCGTTTCGTAATCAATCTAAGAGATTTATTCTTTATGGTGAAGCTTTAAAGTTTTTTACGAAATTTATTACGAAAGGAAGTTTTACAATATTCATTTCGTAATAAATTTGTTTTATTACAACTAAGTCTTCATACTAGAATCGCTAAAAGCGTAACAAATTTATTTTTAAATTTAGTTAATTTGAAACGAAGCTACAATTATTTTTATTACTAACATGCATTCTTTTACTTATTAAATAAAAGAACTTATTAAAGAAAAGTAAATTATTCTTAGTAAAAGGTCACGATGTTTTTAAAAGTATCGCTTATATTTCAGATACGTCATTATCAATTAAGATAATCCTTGTACTAAAAAAAGAAAAGCTTAAATTAGTTGATTTAAATGAATATGAAGTAGAAATAACCTGGAAATTATGATTTATTATGTCAATACATGGCTATTAACTTAGTTCATAAACCGTAAGACTGCTAAATAAACATACAGCCTTACATAAAGTATGATGATAAAATGGCCGAGCGTAAAATTACAAATTAAACCGTGAATTTTATGTATAAAATGTACCACAAGAAATATAGCATTCAATTAAATGAAAATATTGAATTTAACTCGCGGTACGTGTTAAATCTCACGCAAAACGGAATGAAACATTAATTTAAAATATTCATGCAATCACTTAGCGGCATACAAATTAAACAAACAGCATGCATATTCCGCTCGACATTTCTTTTACATGTCTTGTTAATAACGTAGAACTTAATTTGTATCAACTGGATTCGTGTGATTTTAGATGGTGTGAAAATTATAATGCTTGTTAATTAATTGTTTTCTAGTTTCAAAATGTTATCGACGTACATAATGCCTCTTCCTATCCTGTTGTAGAGTTGTGCAGTAAATCTTCTGCAATATCAACATTGCTGTGTTTTGGCAGTCATACATGCAGGAACTAGAAGTATAATATTTAGGGCGGGCACGCTTGATCAGTCCTGCGTTCCTATTAGAAATGTGTTATAGCTTAAAACGTTATTGAGCTTTAAGCTTAATAATAACATAGGATACTGTCTCTTGACACCTCTTATTAGAAATTTGTTAGATGTGTCTGGATGTTAAACGCTTGAGGTAATATAAACAAACAAACTTGCGGTGTTCTGGTTGGTCATTTGAAATTGAGATCATTTGATAGCTTTCTAGAGATTAAAAAATGAGAAAGACGCTTTGAGATATATTATTAACCACAAAAAAAATACCAATGGAAATTATTTTTAATTCTTGTAGTGAAATAAGTATTTTACATATTTTACAATAGGATGTTATCTAATTATATACAACAAAATATTTATTGTTTTAACTGCACGAAGTCTTCTTTAAATAGATTAGTGCACCGCAGGCTTGTCTAAGGAGATGTCCTGCTCGCTTAAAGATATATTCAATCAGTTCAGCAGCATGTGGTCATTGCAACATCGACGTTTGATCATTCGGACATCAAATATTAAATTGTCCTATCCTTAATTATCCGGACATATATTTTGATATATAGCTTCAATGAACTCAAGAAAAAAATAAATATCTAAAGCTTAAAGAATATAATATTTCAACTATTAAAATATATTAGGAGTAAAAAAATATCATAGTTAAACAAGAGTTTAAGACATGCGTAGAATAGAGAACATGGAATATTCTTAAATTACTGGTAATTATATTTTTAAAATTAATATATATAAGGAAGAATAGGTTGTATGGAATACAAATTCAAACATGAAAAAAACAATATGAAGTTACAAAAAGTGAAAGGAAAAGGGCATGTTCAAGAAAACATGATGCTTCTATTTGTTGTTAGTGCATAAATTATCTGTAAAATAAAGTTATGAGTGTTAGCTATGCAAAACATTTAGGCACGGAACCCTTTTCGGGTACCAGATAAATTTAAATGGGGTTGCTGGCCTATCTCCTGCTTTGTTCGTTAAACGATGGGTCATTTCTATGTTGATTAAACGAGCCTTGTATATTTCTCATTTATTACCAGTTAAATTAAAACACATGTTTTTTTTTTAAATGGATACTGTGAATTCAAAAATATTTTGAAAAAAAGTTTATATCTTAGTAGTATCATATCCCTAAAGAACAATTCAATCTTATTTATGATATATAAAGATATAATACTACTATGGACTAGATTTATTTACAGTAATATTTTATCTATTTATTAGAGACACCAAAAGTTATGATCAGTGGTTACTGTATCAGTTATAAAGAATATGTATGTTAAAATAATGTTTTGACTCCCTTAATCATAAAGAGTGAACTTTTTATTTTGTCAATTATTAGTACTATTTAAACGTTAATTTTTATCTAAAAGTTTTTCAGGCTCTTTACACTCCGATAAATAAAGAAAATAATTAATTGTAATAACAGAATTATAAATGGAATTTTTCAGGAGAGGTTAAACGTTTCGGAATTTTCGGGTTCGCTGGCACGCTATTGATTTATTTTATCGTAGCTTCGCATTTACCTATGTTCGTACACATTTCTTACTGTTTGAGTAAAGGTTTTGCGTAAAATGAAGTAGAACTTCATACATAATTTCGTGCTGGAGTGAAAATTATTGTATATCTTAACATATATTCATAATTACATATTAAAAATTTAATTTTTGCTTATTTTTTGTATCTACAATTGGCTATTACTTGATCCGTGACTATGATAATTTATCTTTTCATAAATTAATGCATGTATGTACAAAATCGACTTTTTTAACAATAAATATAACCCGTGCTTTAAGTATTTACATTTATGAGAAAGAAAACAATATTTAATCTTCTTAAACCATCACAAAATTGTCATTGTTAAATCATATTTGCATAATAAAAAGTATAAACTATTTTGCAACAACTTTATAAAAATAAATATTTTTTAAAAGATATTTAACTTCACATTAAAAACCTTACACTGCAGACAAGATCAGCGGACTGAAGTTTTTGCGGTGGAGAAAACGTTATATAAAGCGTGGTACACACGCTGTCTATTTAATATTGCTCCTTTATAAAAGAATTTTAAAAGAAAAGATAACATTTATATTTATTGCCCATATTTTTTTGTATATATATTATACTGTACACTGTAGTGGAAATTTTACTTATTCCAGTTTCTGGTGGAGGACATTACCGTTTATAACACTTTTTATAATTTCAGGATTTTTTAAAGCTACAATATCAATACTTAACACTATAATATTCTTACAAAAAAAAGGAAAGTATTTTCACAGTGATCTCTTTTGTTTCAACAAGTAAATTACAAAATAAGTTTCAGGCAGTGTATAATGGACTTAAGCTGTGGGCCGCGGTGGTCACGCAAGTTTTTACAGCGGTGCAATGACTGGAACGGTGCTAAAACCGAATTCAACCAATCACAGTCCATAGTCTGTATCGCGCTATCGAAGTTTTTAATTTTGTTACTATATAAGAAACATACCGAAATATACATGCGGGGAGTCCGATGTTGCCGAGAAGACCGGCCGTGGCGAGGGGCCGGACTCTATCCTCGCTGTATTTGTCATGTTTACAGACAAGTAGAGAGGCCTCTGCTTCCGTGTATCCGCTTGTTAATGTTAATCTCCCGTAGTTTAAATTAACCGTATGTATGCGTTAAGATAAGGGACCCTCTTCTTCACCGTAACTGGTCGGCAGCATGTTTGACTTCCTTTTGCAATCACGAACGGTTTTTGGTGTACGTTACACACCATTTCATTGTTGTTTGTGTATACCAAACTAAAAATAAATGAAGGGAAATATTTTTAATACATAGATAAGTAGAATTCTTTAAAGTAATTATTTTTAACAAAAAGCCGAACTGATGTTAGGTAGAAAATGATACAAGCGAGTGTATTATAAATTATCACCTTTTTCTACACATAGAATTGAAACTTTTTAAGTACATGGACCCGACAAACTGAGATAAATAATAAAACCTAAGTAATGAAATAGAGAATTATCAAATATATATTAAAATATTTTCAACAACGGTTACAAAATCTATCTATAAACTTAATTTTGTTTAATTTTTGTAACACATAATATTGAGATAAATGTGTTTAATAACCCAATTTTATATTTTTGGGCGATAAAAGAATATCTATGCAGTTTTCTAGTGGGCAAATAATCGTAAATATCGTAATCGTAAATACCTAAATTGATAAATAATAATCGTACTTGTAAATAATAGTCGTAGTTAATAAATATCTGCTTACTTAAAGTTAAGTTGTTCCATAGTTTTATTATCTGATTTATCATGACTAGTATAAAATTATATGTTATTGTATTAATTGTACAGAAATGAATACATTACAAATACTATAAATGTTAAGATATATATATTTTATTTTATTGTTAAGATATATATAGCTATAATCATAAAAATTTCTTTAATGTCATTTAACATATATTGTATATTAATTAACATAACACATCAGATCAGTTCATAGCGCCTGTCAAAATATTTGTAACTTGTCCTTTAACATGTTTATAGAAATTTAGAAATTAACTGTTGTCTACATAATTTATACATTGTAGGATTCTTGACGATTTGAATTAAAAATATCTTATGGAATTTAAATATTCCATTTACATATATGTATTTCAAAAGGTCTTATCAATGTTGTTTCCCTGACATATTATTTGATTTCAATTCTTTGCACATTTTCTTTATGCAATAAATTAGTTTGCTATCCATTGCATTTTTACCTGTAACTATTTGCTGTCATAGTTAATGAATACAGAATTGTATAACAATGTAGAGATTCATATTTTTATTATGTACACGAAATCGTTAGAAAAATTCACGTTTTTAAATTATTGTCAATTAAGTGTTATGTTTCAGCGTATTCCTTGAAATAAAATAAGAGCGCCTTTCAAATTAGACACGGTTATTTCTGCGTATTGCTGCGCAGGGATAAAGTGACATAGACACAACGTTCTTGTTATTCCATAAGATTAACGTAAAAATCATCAAAACTATGTATGTATTCAATTGTGAGATTGTTATAAAGCACGTTAAGAAAGAAACGTTTTGTAAAAACTAGTGACTAGTGGTATTAAAAAAATTCTGAAACTATAACCATCGCATATTATGATAATTCTTTACTTGTCATAAATTGTGATAATGTGTTTTTTATTACAATTTGAGGTATAAAATCTTAGTTGCCAAAGCGACGAATACCATTATTCGGTAAAATGTTTCTGCAACCTGCTAACATGTATTTGTTAATAATTCTTTGCACATTTCAGATGTCGACAGCGTTAGAGTCGCGTGTGCATAAAGGACAAGACTTAAGATACGAGGTTCACAATTTCTTGGTAATGCTGGATATTTATGGTTCCATAGTTACGACCTGCACTGGATCTATCATAAGTAACAATTGGATTATAACAGCAGCGCATTGTGTGAAAAGAAACTTCCAGAAATTAATTGTTTACCACGGCACAAGGGAGGGAATCAAGCAAATAGCTGTAGTAAAAAAGTTTGAAACGAAAATTCATCCAGAATACACTAATCAGCTTGTTCCAGCACATGTGGGTAGAGACGTCGCTTTGATATACCTAAGGCAACAATTACAATTTAATACTAACATTAATTCTATTATATTAGCTGACTTTTATCCAAAAATTGATGAAACAGGCATTATTGCCGGTTATGGAGAAAAAGAAACTTATCTAAATGCGCCAAGAGAAGGTACAGTCGTGATTACAGAATCTAATGCGGAAACAGGCATTATCTGCAGCCACGGTCCGTCCAGAGTCGGTTTCGGTGACTCGGGGGGACCTCTGATCGTTAGAGAGCGATTAGCCGGCGTGATATCTATGACTTGCAAAAATACATCAATAGTATTGACATGTAAATCGTCTTATGCCAGCGTCGCTACAAATTTGAACTGGATACGACTCATTACCAACTCAATAGTGTAATTAAGAAAAATAATCGCCGCCTTTGATATTTGTATGGATCTATAAAAGAAATGTAGAGTAGTTTCTTTTAAACTATTAACGTAATTAACCTTTTGCTCTCTACTGACACCTATACGGTGACATACTAAATCTAACCACAAATCAACTGACACCTATACGGTGACATGAGTAACAAATAAACATTCTTTGGGGATTTACGCCATATTATTCAATCAGGGGCAATTTATATAAATTAGGGGATTACCCGCATATTCTTTTTAAATATTTTTCTGCAACAAGTGCGCAGTTTTCTTTACTTTGTGTATAAAACTATTGTTAAAAATATTTGTTTCCCATAACTAATAATAATGAATTTTGAAAGTAGTGAGAGTGAATTCGATTTTGAACTTGTTAGTGACAATTTTGATGGTTTGAAAGTGAAACACAAGTTACTCCTTATTAGAGATTGTTTTCATAGATACCATACTATGAAGGAATTTAAGCACAAAAATTAATTTTTTTTTAATGTAAGGTAACAGAAATATAAATATGTATCTAATAAAATATATAAAAATAATCTAATAAATGTTAACGCATTTATAATTTTATTTAAAAAAATAATTCTTTTAAATTTTACTGTTTATAAAAAATGCCGCGGAGTTGTTGGGGGTGATATGAAATTTTGTGTGGAGTACAAAAAGCTAAAAATGTACTCCTTGAATATGATGAAAGCTGTTTAAATTTTTTTCTTCCCTTTAGATAGAAACACTTCAATTGATAACATAAATTATTAAATAAGTAATATAAAATAAAATTCAATTCAATTCTTACTTCTCACAAATGAAACAAATATGATTAATTAAATTTAATTAATGAATCATTACTTGAAAAACTGTAAACTGTAACATCTAGAAAAAGACACTACAAATAAAAAAAATGAACTTAAGTATATAGATCAATAAGAGGTATTTTATTAAAGACTGAAAATTAGAACAAGATATATACCTCAATTCGAAGATACATTCGACTGTTTTCGTGGCGCAGTGGTTTAGCCGCTTGTCTTGTAATGCGGTCCCGGGTTCGATGCCCGGGCCACAGGCGTAGTGGAGTCTGGATAGTGGCAGGGTTTTTCAAAACTCGCCTGGCTAGCTACCACCCTCAATGTCAATCTGCCGCCATAACAGCATTGCTGTGTTCCGGTAGTCATACATGTGAGAGCCAGATGTATTCTGGGCGAACATGCTACACCATTTACGGCCGCATTGTCACTTATCATCAGATAAAATTGAGGCCAAGTGTTAGACCATAACCGATAAAAAAATATAAATAAATATAGGAAGAATGTGGAATAACAGAAGGAATTGAACAATCACATACTCGATAGTCTTGTACGGTGGCGGACTTAAAATAATTGCTACGTTGAATATTACAATGATGAACAACTTAATGTTTTCATAATCATAGTTAAATGTAAAAGATAATATCTCATAACATACTACACGAAGATTACATTTGCTCACCAATACATTATCACTCACTTGTTTTATTTTAATAACAACGGTAAGGTTCTCTCATAGTTATTAGTTTATAAAACAAGCCGCGAGCTACGACGACATATGAAGTGTAATGTCAGTCCGACCCAATTTTCATAAAAAGTATTATGTATTAAGCCCATTCGCGTAAAACACGCAACTACCTGGTACAGTCAACGACGAATATCACGAAAATTAAAAAAAAATCATGAGAGCGTGCATGATAAATGAGTTTCTCGTTAATTCGTTCATCTCAAGGAGATAGTTACAGCAGTAAAAAACCACAACTCATTTATACGGATTCTTGTGAATAAAAAAGAATTAAAAAGCTAATTTATAATTTTATTACAAGTATGATGTGTACATTTAATTACAAAAATGCTTAGAATGCATGTATTTTGTATCTTATAAACAGTTCAGATGTCTGAAATAAATGTTTTCAACTCGGTTCACGCAGTGTTGATGTATGTATGAACGACGTATAGAAAAATGTGTTATAAGTGAAACACAAAACAAAATAATTTAATTTGTAATATGCTTAATTTTAAATATAGCTAGGTTAAATCTGTTCTTCATAATTTCCGATCAGTTAAATATGTCAGAAAACCACCTATAATACTAATACTAAGAATCATTTTAATTTATTGTGAATATTTTCTGTCAGTGTGTGTAAATTGTAAAATTATCTCAACTGCTACACGAACATGAAACATGATACTCTTTTTAAGTAAAACTCTTATGCCACCTGTATATTAACGTTTCAAAGTAGAATCACTATAAAAGAAACGTTCGTATGATAAAATGTGTTTAACCATAGTATTGAGTTTTATAAATAATATTCCCTGTAATTCTTTGAAATAACTCGAAGGACCAATCGTAAATCAATTTTCATGTTATGAACAGAAATTACATTTTCACGTCTAAGTAAAAAGTGGAAAGTTGTAATTCATTGACAATAACAATATGCAATATCTGTCATTTTACAAATAATTAATCATATGCTATTTTGGTCAAAATTCGAAAAACATTTTCCAATCTTTATCTGTATGCGTAGAACCTATAGTAATGTGTAAAGTTACCTTTAATAGGAATTTCATAAATACTGCAAATCTGTTTGAAAGAGACCTTTCTGTTGTGCTTGTATGGATGGGAATTACTATTATATTTCTATATACTTTGATCGGATTTAACAAATATCAGTTTCATAATGCGATTTATATCTTTTTGTGTTCTGTCATTACTTTTCATATATTCTATTTAATAATGTTACTATATCCCAATATTTTAAGTAATTTTGACTTCAAGTATTTTTCATTCGGAAAGTTATTATTAGTTATTCAAACAATCTGCCTGAGTATTCCAAGATGTTGCATGCTATTATTTATTAAATAATTTTAAACTGGAATTCGCGCGATTTCATAATAACAAAATGAAGAATTTTAACAACGTTATGGAAATGTAAACTTATTTTGCTTTTAATGTGCTAAGACGTCATAAGAAATATTTTTCAAAATTGACTGAATTTAAATAAATAAAATCTTACAGCCTTAAAAAATAACTAACACTACTTGAAAAATGTTTTTACAAGTGTCACATACGTTTAGTTTGTTTTTGATTTTCTTTACTTTTAAAGAAACGAGTGCATTGGAGTGGCGCATCTTTGGAGGTCAAGACATACGATACGATGTTCATAAGTACTTAGTCAAACTGCGGTTCTGTAGGCACAAGGAACGTTCATATGGAATTTGCAGTGGATCCATTATTAGTAGCACTTGGATCCTAACATCAGCGCATTGCAACCTTCCAGACCTCGACAAAGTGATTGCCCTGCACAAAACGAAAGAGAATATGAAAGCCATAGCGGTAGTAAATAACAGTGATATATATTCGCATCCAGATTTCACGCCAGGTGTAACCACTGGGAGAAACAGTGAAAACGACATTGCGTTATTACATATACGGGAACCTATTAAATTTAACTCTTTTATCAATATTATAAAGCTTGCCAAACGGGATGTGAAAGTCGGGGAAACAGGAATTATGGCTGGTTATGGTGACTCTGAATCACGTTACCTGACTCCTAAGGAAGGCGCAGTAGTAGTTAGTAGATGTCCTTACTACAAAGCTAAAGCTATATGTACTGTTGGTTCGGTGAGAGCGGGTAGTGGTGATTCAGGAGGCCCACTAATTTATAGAGGAAGATTAGTAGGTGTGACATCTGCCAGTTGCCATGATGACCGAATAAACCGAATGTGTCTAACAGTATTTACTAGCGTCGCTGCAAACATTAATTGGATAAGAGAAGTTTTGAAAAAATAGTTATAAAGTGAAGAAAATTCTTATTTTGACCTATTTGGTTTATTTTACACCAGAAATTTAATATTATGTGTTTACTATATGCAATCCTTAGCCCCGGAACTATAATAAAGAAAATTTATGAACCGCAGAAGAAAGTTATTACATTTAGTGATCTCAGATGTTCAACATTCATTTATCGGAGACAGGCTAAAAAGTATTTGTAACAATTATCAAAACCAAAGCAGGAGGAGGAGTACTAGATTTTATACTTTATGTAAGAGATTTTTTTTAAGAAAAGTTAAAGAAAATAGAAAAACGTTATATTTTATGATCATTCTTTAGATAATTGTGTACAGTTAAATTAGATTTTAGTAATATGTTAATATTCCAAAAACAATTATTTTTGAAATATATATCTATAAGGAAATACATAAAAATAAATGGAGGTGTAGTTCATTTATATTTTCCTTTAGTCGCTTTTAAATTATGTAATTAAATGCTTCTGCAATTTTTTCCAAGAGTTATGTACAATTTTTTATTTCAACATTTGTATTGAATCCGTCGTTAATTTAAGAAAATAACTTAATGTTAAATCAATTGATCAAGACAATATGTATATAAAAAAACTTTAGTCGTTACTTTTAGTTTACAATCTGTAATTAGTGACCTAGTTTTAATGCAAACTATTACGTGTAGAAACATTACGTCGATTTGCGGAATACGCGTAACAATCTGGTACACGTACCGACGGGCGTTAATGAATTCTGAATACTTATTAGAAATTTTTATTTAGAACAATAAAAAATTTATGGATTTTATAATTTCATTCAGTCTTTGTAAATAGATAATCCCATAAAGAAGTTATGTAATTTATATCACAAAATCGCCAATTGCTTATTTTTAATATATTTTAGGATTGTTATTAAAATCAATGTGAAAATTGAAGTATGTTTAATTTTAATGATAAAAAAACATTCCTATATTCACTTCTATAATTCTAGTCAACATGTTGACTTATTAATGTTTCATAATTAATGATCATTCTTTAAAAATACTTTCTTGTTGTCATTGTGCATTAAACTTCATATTCAAGTGATATTTATTGGTAATTAATTCTAAAATTGTGAAAAGATCTCGTCCTAAATATTCTATCTAGTATAGGTATAAGTAACGAAACTGCAAACTTTTATATTAAAGCGAAATTTTATGCGTAATATGGTAATGATAAAGTTCTCAGCAATTGTAAGCATAATAAGGATAGTCCATGTCGGCAGTCGTTACGCGGGTCGAAAATATTGCAATAATTGGGAGATTATCCATTTGATAAGAAAATATTAGGTTATTTAAATTTTTTTATAAAATTCTACATTTGCGGAAACTCGCATCCGCTGTTTAGCATTACAATATTTCTTTCCAGAAGCGTTTTCACTTATGATTACAATCGCCTGTCTCATTAAAATCCCTGCGCCAAGAGCTCTGCGTTCATTCAAAGCAATAACCTTTCTCACCGCGCGTCTACATTTCGCGAGGGGAAATCACGGCCTAATGCGGGTTTCAACATATAACTGTATTACGGTTCATTTAATGCTGATATGTCGTGATTATACAACGGCCTTTTATGGGTTTCGCGTTGCGTTTATTGTGAATTGTGCTGAAATATTTTGACATTCAACATTTAGACTCCAGAGCGGGAACAGTTTTGTTTAAATGTCTTTTATTATATTTAAAATGTGTAGATTTTTTAGAAGTGTTTTTGTCATATCTTTTTTATTTTATTTGGCTTCAGCTGCAGTGCCTTTTGACGGTAAGTTTTAAATTTAAAGGTGCTAAATATCGCCCTGTTCTATTCAAATGAATAATGACCTTAAAAGTTATTTTTAAATTTATGAAGTTGGATAGTTTCCATCATTTTACAAACATGTTATTAGATTATCTATTAATGAATTAAAAAGAACTTCTTTCGCTTAAATTGTAATGCTGTCATGGTTATTTACATGTAAAAGAAAACAAATATATTTTAGTGTAAAAAAATTAGATTCAAAGACAAATTTCTGATAGTCCCAGTGCATAACATTTGTTCTATGTTACGAAAATATTAATAGAAAAATTATGCTTTTCGGTTATTCGGGCTTAGATAAAGAAAGCAAAATAACAGTAAGAGATTTATTTTTATATTTTTTAACAAAACATTGACAACGTACGTTTATAACGGCTTTTATTTGTAATGTTCTAAATCGTTATATATATATATATAATTATTACTAGTTCGCATCTACACTTTCCCATAAATTTAGGCTAGTCTACGGAAGACATTTATAACGTGTTCGAATTGTAACGGTGTGTATTCAGTTGTATAAAATATTTGTTGTAAGAAGTACTTTATATTTTATAAAAGTTAAGTTAAAGATTATTCTCCAAAATTTTTATGAACCAACGTTGAACAGCGAGTAGAAAAAGTAAGGAATCAACAATATAGTAATATAATTTTTGTTTACGTGATCCATTTAGAATAATAATGAATGAATGATGTTATCATTTTTGTCGTATTCTAATTAAACACAGCGTTAGAGAGGTAGAGGTATAAGGTATTTTCATTGCTTATTCGTTCAGGTGTTTCAAAATAAATACTATACTTTTAATATCGCTGGTTGCTAAAACTTATTTATCTTAGGCAATGTTTTAAAAATATATCAAAGTAATAAGCTTAAAGGCATGTTAGTGTATTACAATTTAAAATGACGATGAAAGGTATTTAAAATAAGTAATTACGATAGCTAAATAAATTCAGGAGCATTGTATGAATTGTAAGTTTTCAAAACGTGATTTTTCTTCCATTTAATATACAATTTTTTTTACTAATTGTTTTATTTATTACATTACACTGTAATACATATCGTCAGTGGTGTTAGGTATCATTGATGATTTACTCCTGAATTATCTCGAAATCTACTAGTAAGCGAGGTCTAAGAGTTGCATTATCAAATTTCCTAATAGTTAAAACTAGGCGGGGAGAGCGTGTCACCAGACAGTTGCAGTAAGCTGTCAGTTATCTCGATGACGTCTCGTAGAAGTTACGCATGCGTCGAAAGGTTTGCGTCTGCGTTTCGCTATTCACCGTTGTCGTGGTTGAAGTGACCTTGTGAATCGGTCCTTTTAGAATTCATACTAAAGCCATCACGAGACTTTTATCTTACATATAAATTGTTAGACGATGAAGAAAGCAAATGAAACATTATAATAATGATAATTGAAAGAAGATTAATGTTATTGAAGTGCAAATGATGATTGTAACTATTCCTGAACCGGTATCAAATTAAAACATTCTTAACGAACAGGTTGAATCATCGCAAGCGTTATTTTTGTTACGAAACAAACCCCCAACTAGGCTACAGTTGTTGTACATGGTCAGTTATAATTAAGCGATCAGTTAAGGTCGTTGTGTTGGAACAGTTACGAAAGGATCGCGCAAATATGGACCTATAAAAATTACACATGCAAAAAAATCTCATTAAACAAGTTGTGTAAATGACAGTCTACAAAGAAAATGGAGTTAAAAAAAGTGTTCTACGTCTGGACATTGTTATGCTTCCTCGTGTTACAATGTGTTCTGGAAGGTACTGGGCAACAAAGCTCTTTTGAATTGCCGGTGCAATTAGTGGGTTTCCCATTCATTATAATGGCAGTGAGGGTAACTAATTTTATCAAGAAACTTTCATATGCTTTAAGTCCAGGTAAGTATTATAAAATTTAAATTAATTAAGGTTGTTATTCAAAACTAAAATAATATATTGCAAGGTAGAGAATTTTATTTTTAAAGTAGTTTTTAAAAACTCTATTAGCATAGCCAATTCTTTTTCTCCACCAGCATTGTCAAAGGAATGATCACCATATTCTGTTATACTATCTTTTCTCCACAAATTGAATCGTTATTCCAACGTCTTGCATACGTATGTATCCTAAAAAACCACTTTCCACACATGGAATTTTTTTTTACTTTATAATCAAAATCATGTTAATAATTTACGATTTTATTCTAAATCGAAGTGTTAAATAAGTATGAATAAATTACTATTCCTTTAACTAGCATTATATTACTTACGTACATGTTACGAAGCGATCGAAGTTATAAGAAAGAATACAAGAATGTATTTAACAATATTCATCATGTACAAGAATGTACATGATGAATATTGTTTTATTAAATGGTATAATTTTTTTCGTCATGGATCACTTGTAAATTGTTACCAGTGAATTGGTATTTCGGTTACAAGAAAATTATTTAATTTTAACGGCACGACCTTATGACGACATTTTCTTCATTAAACGTAATTAATTCTTAATGCTCCTTTACGTCTATTACGTCCATGACGCATCACCGTGCTAATCACGTCATGAGCTGAGCCTGGTCGTTTGTCCTCTCGCCTATTTCTACGTTTCACGGTTTAATACTTGTGTCACGGCTTCGACAATGAAAGTATTATTTTTTCTGATAATATAAGTTTTCAACATTATATATTCTTTTAAAAACATAACGATTATGATTGTGATAATTTTCATCATTTTATATTTTGCACTTATCCTTGCAGCTACTATATAATTAACTTTGGTATATTTTACCAAGAAATTTAGTACCAAATTAAAGTATTTTCTGTCTTTTAGTGTAGTATTTTCAAGTTTCAAGTTACTGTCCTAACATGTTTTGTAGTTGCAAGTGACATTTGCGGCTCTAAAACGGCAATACGTCGATTAATTAGTTATGTCCTAATCTAAGGTGGACTAAAATTTACTTAGAGTAATAGCATACATTTAAAATTATTTTCCTATTATTTCATTGTAAATAGACTAAAATTTGCCCTTCATTCACATAATGTTAAATGATGTTGACGGTGATGCCAAAGATCTCCGCACTTGCTCAGACCTACCTACTATACCTATAGAAGCTAGGCTCTGGCTCCTATCGGTATGACTACCGAAACATAACTTTGCTTTTATGGCATCGGATTCACATAGAGGGTGGTAGCTAGCCAGCGGATTATAAAAAACCATACCACCATCTAGATTCCACTACTAACATGTCACCAGAATCGAACCTTGGACTTCTGTGTTACAAGGCAACAAAAAAACACTGCGTCACAGAGACAGACTTAAACGACAAACTTTAAAAAATAGTAATTAAAAATGTACTAAAAAATATTTTAAAAACGATTGAAGGTTGTAATTACTTAAAAGTGCTGACCTAGTTTCGAACCTACTTACTTCCTCAACATTGTACGCGATGACATAAGAGTTAGATTGACCAACGAAAGTATATTGAGTGCTCGAGGGGGAAGCCGCGCACCTTCTCACACAGTACAAACCTAGCAGCGATATACAACAGTGAAAATTGTAAAATTCCAAAACAATTGTGTATAGGTTTACCTTTAAATAAAAAAAAGTATATTCTATATTAAAAATGTTGTGAATGGTGCTCTTATGTAAATTCAATTAAAGCTCTGGATGTGTTATGCAATCAATACAAAACGCATTTGAATTGAATATTTATAAGTAACAAAGATGGTCTGACATTAATGTTGTGAAACTTGGGACTATTTCACTCGTGCATTGTAACTGTATCGTTTAGTTCTATTGTCAATGTGAGATTGTTTGAAATGGAGCTCGGTCGTGTATTTAATTTCTTACTATTTCTATCGGTGTTCTCATTTAATTGCCCCAACTGTTGCGGACAACAGACTAACTTCGAATTGCCCGTGCAGTTAGTTGGTTTTCCGGTGATAGTCGGTACGGTGCGATTTACGAATTTCTTGAAAAAACTCTCTTACTCTTTGAGACCTGGTGAGTTAAATTTTTATATCTGCATGCTCTTACGTGCACGATATATTGAAACATCTACGCAATTATTCAAACTAAACATATTGTACAGAGTAAACAATCTTAAAAATTGATTTATTTGCGTGTACAAAAAATGACTTCCAAAAATCATCTATAATTTTAAATTTTTATGAAAAATAAATTGTAGAATAATGTTCACTTTTGAGACATACATAAGATATCATAGCAACATTACTGTAAGGGTTTATTCTGTGAATGTGTTTTATTGTAAATAAATATATAAATCTCAGGTTATTTTTAGCACAGACTTAGGGAAATTTATTCATGATGCGGCATTGTATTCTATTTTTCTTGTCTACCAATAACAGTATAAAATGATGTTGTTAGAATCTATAAAAAGTTAAGCGGATGGTATTACACAAGACCTTTTATAGAACGTTGTTTCGTCAAAACGAAAGGTCTTTTAAATATAGAGTTAATCGATATTTATGAAATATCTATTTAAATTTTCCTGTAATAATACAATTAAATATTTGTATATTTAAAACTATTATGAATGCTGACGAAATTAATTAATTTATACAACCGCTTGATATACAAATAAAATGGGGAAATGAAAAGAGCATAATTAATAATTATCGCTTCATATATTTCCCATGACAGCAGATCAATTTATTGCACCAATTTCGTGCAACTAGCAAACTATAACGAATGCATTTTCGTATAATGCTAATGGTTTTTGTAATATCTGCACAGGTAACAGCTAGAATTGCAATATTATTCTGTATTATATTTAATTTGGCTACATAATATTTAAAACAAGGAAAGTTGTATTTATAAATGATAAGGTTATAGAATATTTTTTAAAGAGCAATGTTATAAGTCGTAAAAACTTAGTTTTATTAACTATTTATATTGTTTTTAGGATATTTATATATTATCTTTTGGTTTTATCAACATTAATTATCAAAACTTCTTTATCATATTTATTGTCGACCAATATTCAAACTAATTTCCTTATCTAAAAACTATTCCTTCTAACTTTATGGTTGTGTTCATTAAGATATCATTATATTTTTAAATACATTTTAATGTACTTCATTCGAACTGATATTTATTTAATTTGCTGCAGGATTATGATGTCGACTTATGCTATGGGGTAATGAATGTAGCTTACCTGATTTAGTACTTTGGCCGTTTTCAAGTTTTGACGATTTTTATCTTCTATTTTTTACATCACAAAAGTCGATAAGATTATATTTGTTGTGTAACGCATCACGTATATTTGACGAATTTCTTACAATTCATGGTACAGGAGCTTTTTTTTACCAAATAAGAATACTTTGAAAGTGTTATATTTAGTATGTATTAATACGTTAACTACATGGTTAGATAATGCGCTACAAATGTGAAAACATAACCTTCGGTGTTCAGTTTTACATTTATACTGTATATAATTCTATTGAACTATAGAGTAGATATTGTAAAGGTAAAAGATTATTTTAGATACGATTTCATACAAATTTTACCGACAAAGAAAAGATTGATGTTTTAAAATAAAGCTATTGTTAATTTTTTTTATGTATTTAAACGTACGGTGAATAGATAAAAGTTTTCTTTCTTTGACAGCCACGTACAGATCTAGAACACGTCGCGAACTCATCTACACCGGTCAGGCTAACGAACCGCTGGACGCTCAAGAAGTTGAGAAGTACATAGTCGCCGAGTTCGGTACCAAAGCCTGCGTCTTCGACCGGATCTGCTCGCACTATGCGACGCGCGCCCGGTCCCAACCGAGACATCAGCTGGACTGGACAGAAGTTTTTAGGTAAATTTTATTAATCCAAAAGTTTTAGCATATTCTACGTTTTATTATGCGTATTATAGTAAGTGTATGTTTCATACAAAAAAAAAGGTTGATTTATGAGGTGCATTGTTCATTTTTTTATTTATGGTCGGATTTAGACTTTGTATAATTTATGATTTATTAATTTAAGTGCAATATAGAGCTTAATTAGGGTATGCCGGGCTTTTGGGCTTGTATGAAAGAATGTTCACTGTTTCATATCATCGTTGTCTATTACAATTTCATTTGAATATTAATTGAAAATACATATAATTCAGTCTATGCATAAACTTTATTACTCTGTTCTTACTTTTCATGTTAATTTATTTGGCATTATTTGCCCTTTTTGGGTATGTTGATTTTATTATTACTATATTATTAGCGCTAGCTTGTATGGCATTTAGCCCTTTGCGCTCGTCGACTTTTTCGGCTGGACTACGTAAATGTCCATTAACTCGAATAAATTTTGTTACAAGTCCCTTAAAGATAGCATAAATTGAAGTTATATGGAGGATAAACGGTTAAAAATTATTTATTTATATATAGAACTTTTTTATGCATTTGGGAATAGTTATTCTCCCTCTCATTTCGAGATGCCGCGCAAAGCATTGTGGTGCCTGAGAAGCCCCATTCGAGCGCAAAGGGTTAAATTTGCTCTTAAATAAAAAATGTTATTAAATCACACACCTGTTATTTTTTCACATTTTTTCTATTCTAATTCGAGGAAAAGAGTAAATCGCTTTTTAAATATTTAATACAAGTTTCTTTTCATAATATTGATATGAGGCAGACAAAAGAAAACACGTAGATAATGTACAAGCGAAAATTCATGACAATAAAAATGGCAAGAATTGATATAAAAGTTCATGGGAAAGATTAATCGTCAATGTTATGAATACGTTATCGTCCTTGACACGGCAGACGATTGACGTTTCTATTTTCTAAACGTCAAATTCATATTAGCAGTTTCAAGGCCGCTATTAGCGCGACTAAAATCCAGGTCGGCGTGAGGGGGGAAGGTTGCGTAAACGCAGCGTTTTGCGACCGGCCAGCACGCAAGTGGGACACCGGTGTAATAGTGCTAACGCAATCGTTAGGGTCACCGCAGAGATTATCTTTTATTTCTCTTACTATGGTTTGAATAAATACTAACATCATTCAACGTTTCCTTTAGCTTTATTGCTTTTATTGGTTTTAAGAATTAGTTTGCGCCTTCCGAAGTCTTTAACAAATAATCGAAATGGTATGAAAGATAAAAAACCTTTGTGCTACAAGAAAACTTAATCATATTACTTATCGAAACATCCTATTTAATCTGTTAATAGTATCGAAAATATTAAAAGAATTAACTTTTTCATGGATTTTATTATATACGTATCAATTCGTTAAAAACACTTTAATGGTTAAAAATATTGCTTACAGAAAATACAGTATCTCTTGATTATCATCTTTTTCCTTGTATTTAGCAAATAAGACTATTCACGCTATTTAATATAAAGTTTATTACGTTAGCATATGCTAAGTTATCATTGCATTACATTCGCCGTTCGAGGTAAGCCGGTATTACGCAATACGGCAGACTTTCACTCTCATGGTGAACATTGTTAAACAAAATTCAATCTTACCGTCTACGTCTTATAATCCAATAAATTGTGGTGTATATTTCTTGCAAACTTATGAAAATATAAAAGTAATAAAAATATTTTATTAAAATTAACAGGTAGTGACAACAATTTCATAATTAACGATTTTGTTTGCTACTGTATAATTAAACGGTGATAAGTTTAGGTTTTAACCTGTGAATTATGGAGATATTAAATGTGTTATAACAATATTTTTAAATACTTTTATTATATAGAGAAGAATGAGAAAAGAGTTTGAGAGTGGACTGTTATTGATAATTCAGTAATGATCAATGACAATCCATAACAAAATGACGTTAGAAATTATGTTTGCGTACTATTACTTTGCAATTGCCGTCCCAAAGTTTATCTAATAAATATTTTAAATAGTATCTGTTATATATTGATACAAAATAGAATACGACAGATATTTACGTAAAAAAAAGAAAATAGGAAATACAACAATGACAATATAGCTGGTGCTGGGACCTTTCCTTGTTTTTTATTTTGTGATGATTTTGATCAGTACAAAAGAATGAAGTAATGAGGTAAAGCTAATAAGGTAAATAAATATGTTTTATTCTATCAACAGACAGTACAGGCGGTCACAAGATCAAGCGAAAGAACTTTTCTTATTAAGCGTTTTCCTCGGCGACATAGTGGGCTCCCCTCATCTCTGTCATCAGCTTGGAAAGAGAAGACCATGTGATGAAAACCTCCTTGCTAGCTCATAAATTAAAAAAGAAAAACATTTGACCGTTGAATTCCCCTACTTTAAGTGTTCACAATGGAATGATCACACCGCACTAAAAACCTTACAACGGACACTCAGACCAGTCTTAATTTCCATTGCAAAAGATATTGATTGTAACTTGAATAAATTATATAATGAGCTTAAACCTTATAGCGGTTTAATTCATTAACAATAATAACATTAAATCGAATGGTTATACCAAAACGTACATATATATAGAGCATTAGCCAAAGTTGTATGGTATTGCAAATAATCCATATGTGGGTTCATAACGCTCAAAGGGTTGAATATGTAATATTAGCTTAAAAATAATAAAACATTGCGTATTTGCTCTGTTTGGATAGAATTGTGTTCTGTTTTAGTTCAACAATGACAATAATTTTAGTAATGTCTTTTTTATTTAAGTTTGTATGCAATTTTAGTTATAGTTGTGATAGAGAAATTTTTAGTGATATGTTAAGATAAGTTTTCTTTTTTACTTTTAAATAGCCACATTAAGCAACAGTGATTTAAATAGTTACCCATATTTTTAACTTTATTATTTGAATTTGCGATGAGTTACCTAAACTAGTATTAAAGCTATTGGTTAGCCGAAACAACTAGTTAAATTAAATAAAAAAAAAATAAGAATAGATAAGCTTAAATCATGCATTAATAAAATTGATTGTTGGTTAAACTTTAGTAAAATATACTTTTTTACTTTGGTTGGTAAATTAATAATATAGTTTAAAAATGTTAAAAATCGCATTATGTTTACATGATTGTTCTATCCATTTGTTTTGTTTTTAAGGGACCATATGAAACATGGTAACGTAATTTTAAATTATTATGGTATAATAATAACATTTCATTCAATCAACTATGCATTATTATCTGAATACATATATTAGCACAAATAACACAGGTCAAATTTAGATTCATTATTTTAATTACTATTATTAATACACTGTGAATTCTTCCAATTAGTTGCCACTTTAATAATTCCGAATTTTCGGTGTCTGTGCTACTTGTGGAATTTTTATATTGTGAAAATTTGTTTATTTGAATAATGAATTTCATGGGCATTGGAAAAAAATAACTGAAATAAATTTTTATGCAACTTAATAAATATATTACTTAATTCATTTGTGTATAATTTTATTAATATTAAAAATAAACCAAAATACAATTCAAAATTAAAGATAACTATTAAGAAGTACACAGTCACCTTGATAAAATCCATAAACCCTTCTGATGAATCCATCGGATTTGAGATGCATCAATATAGATTGATTCTATCTGTGAAACCAATGACGTATATGTTTCACAGTAATATCGCAAAAGAGCTTTAATAATAATAATTATATGTAAAAATATTTCGTAGTTTAGTTTCTTTTACTAAAAAATAACCCCGGTCGGAAAGTTAAAAATGTTTAAGGAGAAATAATATTCTTTTGATTTTCACCATACAGCATAATTTTGTTTCACATTTTCTTACGGGATTAAATTCCGATAAAAAAAATCAAAATAATTCAAATTGACAAATAAAGTTCTTACCAATTTTCTAATAAAAAAAGAATCATCAAAATAGTATCTTTAATTAAAATTAGCTCTAAGATTCCATGACATTAAATTATAGAAATGATAGTGAAGAGGTTGCTACTTTGGGTTAATTTTTAAAATATTTTTTTATTGCAATAACTTCGATATAATCTTCTAAATAAAAAATTAACCCAATCTTAATATTCGGATCACTTAGTAAAATTATATACAAATTGATATACATTAAAAAAGAACAAAGAAATAGAGAAGCATTGTCGTCGGTTTAACATTCAGAATTAAGCTGGTAGTTTTAATATTTGTATCAAAATTTGACATTTACTCATTTTTTAAAAGAACTACAAAAGGATCAGAATCAGTTCAGCTATTTGGCAGTTACGACAACACAGATTACACATAAAACGTGTTTGTATGTTTGTCGTCTCTTTGTCAGAGATTAAAATTGATTTGGTACCTCATCGCACCGCCATCTATTAAATCTTCAACAAATTTCTTTAAAGACGTCATTGTATAAGTTTTTATGGCTTTTTCGAGAAATGTTGCTGATAAATATTTTATTGCATTTCTATATGACAATGTAGTACATTAATATTAAATCGTTTTATATTGGTAAAAATAATAAGTTTTTTTTTATAGTCAAAGAAAAGAACAATTAATTTCTAGAATTTATTTAAATTTATTTGCTAGCGCCATCTATTGTTAACAATTTGGTTTATGGTACCAAACGTGTACAAACTTTCAAAAGCATAGCAAAATTGTTTGGTCTTACCGAAAGATGCTGTTAAACAATACTTTTGTAAGTTAAAATATATTTTCATGAATCAAAGCACACAAGATTTTGTAATACTTAAATTGATTTTGGTTAATTGATAATTAAAAGATCAAGACATTAACATTTTTCGGGCTAGGACCTTGTACTATAACTGTGACTAAAGTGAATACAATTTACAGACCAAACACTCATGTCAATCTCCCTACCTAGACATATCTGCGGAATCTATTATGATTGACAGGGGCACCTGAAATCTCCGCCCAGAAGAAAGAGAAAGAAAAATTGGGACTTTGAAAATATGCTGCGATTGCCTATTTTGAGACCTGCCTAACGGATTTTACATGTTATCAAAAGTTACTTAAGATCATCGGATAATGAAAAATTCTCTAGACGACAAAAACAAAAATGTGGAAGCCTGTTAAAGAAGCAAGGTCGATGGTATATCTTGCTCATATTTCTATCAGAGTGAATAGACTACTACGTTCATGTGCTTTACCGCTTAACTACATCGCCACTTAACACCGAGTGAAATCGTAGGTAAGCACAAGCCTATAAAAAAATAACAATATTTGGTAAATTGATGTTTACAAATCATTGCTCAAATTATCATATATTTTCTAGCCGTAGGTTTCTAACCCTTCAATCCATTTAAGTAAATACACTTATTATGTTACTAAAGTAAGCAGAGGTTCGTATCTAGACTGCATCATTGTCATGGTCAGATATACATATAACTCATTATTATATGAACATTGTGTATGTATCGCCGCTTTATTTAATATTAAGGAATAAATTATTCATATTATGTTACAGTTTTTTGTTCATAAATACTAAAACAAGAAACAAATTAATATTTTCACAATGAATGCAACGTCATTTTTATAACTAGTCTTCTGAAAATGGGTCGCTATCGTAAATTTAGCTAAGGCAATAAAATTGTATTGCTTTCCTGTATACAAGCGTTTCCTACTTATTTTTTGATATAAAGATCTATATTGAAGTTGCACACAAGCATAGAGGAAAATAAAAAATATACCACAAGTTAAGAAATGCCGTTGATATCGAGTATTAAATATTTTATGAAATAATGTAAATAGTAAAAAACATTTAGATTGATTATAATATCAAAAATTATAAAATACTCAAAAATTGTAAATATTAGTACTCAAATAAAAAAAAACACTGAATATAAAATTATTAAATGGACCATATCTAACGACATAACTAACACGAGAAAGTCACAACAACATAAAAATACGTAATGCAGAGAAAATTGATGATGAGACAGTTGCAATATTTTAATGACACCATTTTAGCGCTCACGGGAAGCCGTAAAATAAAGTAATCAGCGACTACGGACATTAAGACCACATTCTATGTACATTGCGTAATGTGACAACGAATAGAAATAAAATACATTATTAAACTGTTAATGGATGTAATAATGCAAAATAGCCATTCAAACATAGTTAGAACTTGTTAAAAAGTAGTTTATAAAGAAAATTAAAGTGATGTAAGCAAGTAACAAAACCAAGTTTAAGCAATATTGTCGCAAAACGTGCTTATACGAGTCCGTTGCGCGACGCACCACTTTTTTCTAACATTGATGTTCTTGGTTTGATTCCTGGACCATAGTTTGACTTTGGATATTGGTTTGTTTTTTCCATATTCGCTTAACTAGTAACCACACTAATGTTGTCAATATTTCACCATAAAAGCATTGCTGTGTTTGGGTTTGTTATGTAATAGAATATAAGAGTGTTCTAGACGAGCATGCTTTATCACATGAAATTGTTACAAAAGTTTGCCCATAGAAAAGGAATCTAAAAATAAGGTATAATCTAAATTATGCTATTAATGAGTAAACCGATTTATGGTAAATATGACACTAGTGAAGATCATTAAATATGAGAAAAAAGTTATTATTTCTAATATCGTAGGTAACTGCAGGTATCTGATCAGCACAATAATAGGAAAATAATAAAATGATAAGGAAATTAAGCTTTCACATGTATGACAGTCGGAACACAACAACGCTGTCATGGCGGCCGGTTGAAATGGTGGTAGATCCAGGCGGGTTCGAGATATCCCACTCAAATGTACCATGAAGAAAAAATATCGTTACTCATGTGGCCCAGATCGAATCCAGGAATACAAGTTCGTGTTACAGGGCAGAGGGTAAACTACTTCACCACGGAAGCAATTAAAAGAGATTAGACGAGAAATTGAAGTCCAATAGTATTGTAATCCAATCTTTATTGGGAACCAAAACAAAAATATCAGTAAACATTTATGGATTGTAGTGGAATGTTCATTTGTTGTGATTCAGTCTATAAATCAACGTCAACCGCGCTCAGTTGCGTGAAGCTCGTTTGAGACTACATAAACAAAGGCTACACAACAAATTTACACAAGCGACTAGCCTCGGGCCATAATTACCACAAAGTTATTTTGGATTAAAAGGAAATTTGAATTACAAATTTAGCACTAGTTAGCATCTATTTTTGTTATAAAACTTGTAAAACATTTTCCATTGAATATCAAAAGTGCTGGACATTTTTTCCTTCATTATTGAATGAATTTAATACAAGAATTAATGAATTATTTGATACGTACAATACGTACAAACATTAATGGAGTTTTAATAAGTATATTAAATTTATTATACATGTTTTCTTACAACATACGCTCTCATCATGATTTTGGCGTACATAGATTCTATTTGTATTTTTTATTTGTCTATATTTTTATTGTTTATTTTAAAAACTAAATTTGTTCTTCGTTTAAGATCCTTTTTACTGCCTAAAAATTAATAGGGGAATCCATATATATGTATATATATGATAATCATTGAATAGCGATTGGAGTTAGAAATAGCTTTTTGTGTGTCGTTAGATGACGCAAGGTGCTATCATAGGTCCCTGTACAATCATTAGACAAAATACATTATAATGATCACGATAGTACAGTATTGCTACTAGCACCACTATTACTACTAGAATCATAATCTATATCGCTACAGTTTGTATTTAATCGAGTTTTTTTATTGTTGATCAAATGGATTTAGTAGTAACAGATGTAGTGTAATCATCAATGATGCAAATATTCATTATCAGCCGATGAATACCTACTGTTATATATATGGGCCTTCCCCAAAAACCTCCACACGACTTATCCTGCGTTACTCGCATTCAGCGTCTTCACCAGAAGGTCGAACCTCTTGTAAGTGGCATACCTGCATTACTAATAGCGGTACACAATATTTACTTTAGGACCTTTCCGCCCTCCCTTTCGATAGTTCTTCAACTAATGTGTCCTGCCCATTGCCACTTAAATTCAGCAATTCTTAGGGTTACGTTGGCGACTTAAGTTCTTTTGTGCACCTCCCCATTTTTAATTCGATGCGCCGAGAAACTCTCAAAAAAGTTATGTAAATGTATGTCTATTATATTTTATGAAATACTTAATTTTATTTAATAAGCATATAGGTCTGCGATGAATTAGTTTTTTTTTAATTATATCATTTCCTATAAAACACGTAGATATTGATTTCAAACTATTTATAGTAAATATAACCTTTGTTACAATAAATCAAATCACAGATTTATATTTGCATGTATATTATTACTAAAGTTATACGGTTGAATTTCTTTTTCTCTATTTACTAAATCCTTACAGAGTAAAAATTGTACAAAAATCCATCTGGCAAGTATCAGCAAAATTGAAAGACGGAGTAGAAAGTAAGAGACGGAATGGATATTACTTTTAACACTTTATATCAAGTTCATTTTGTTCGAATGGTTTGTAGAGGTCACAAAATACGAGATTAAAATAATGTTTGTTCATGTGTCATAGCTTATCTGATGCTTAATGGAAAGAAGGAAAGTAACATAGAGTCTAGTTAAAGTGAACTTAATAATGCCAATATAAAAATAAAGATCTGAAGAAATCAGAAGAAAAAGTTTGTCGGCTTTAAAAATGTTGTTTATTAGTAGTCATTATTCATAACGTTATCATCATCATCTTTATAATTTATTTAGTGCATAATAAGAAACCTCTCTGCCCGATTGCGCAAAAGCTCTTTCTTATCAATTGAGTGGAAAGCCAGCAATACCGCCTGATCCAATTACTAACAAGAGGGATTCTTATCACAGCCCTCAGAGATTTCAATTTACATTAAATTTTCATTTCCCTGTATGTTGTATTTTAAGAATTGTTATAGATGAATGCTTTCGTCTCCGTCTATAAGATGACTCACTTCGGTTACAAATTTTTAACTACACTGCTTCCGTAGCATTAACATAGATGTCCCGGGTTCGAATCCCAGGCTATAGGAGTTGTGGGTTTTCGAAGGTGGTAAGGGTTTTTCCGGACCCCTTAGGCTAGCTACCAAGGTTAATGTGAATTCGGTAGTCATATATGAGAGCCATAGTATGCTGCGAGAACGTGCTTTAAGATTTATGGCTTCTTTGTCACTTCACATTACTTAAAACAGAGGTCGACCGATTGCCATTGAAAAAATCTTGTATATTATATTGAAGTGGTTTTATATACCTTAAAACTTTGTAACTGAAGAGATGTAGTAAATATAACCAGTAAAAGTGACTACGAGTTAGGCGTTCGTTGAGAAGAGAAGTTTTGCTTTTTGTGATATTTTTTTTAAACGTTGGCAAACAAGCTTACGGCTCGCCGGATAGTGAGCACAATAATGAGGCACTATTAAACATGTCGCATTGTGACAAAAGATGTCTCATTTACATTAGTAAATTTTCTAACGTTCTTCCAATCGGATCGAAGTAATGTTTGTCACTCTATTGATTAGCGGCGGAATGGGACGCAGTAATGAACTTCTTTACATGAAGTTATTTTTTTTTATTAAAGTATTCCTATTTTTTTGTCGTATAATAACCTTGCAGTACTAAAATAAACTTATATTATTCGAAAGCGTGGTTCAAATGTACATCTATCCTTATACGAAGATCGTTGTAGACAGTCACTGGTTCCACGGTAATAAAATAAAACTTATAATGTCTGCCAGTGGCCTCTACGTTAGTTATTGTTAGTAAAAAAAAAATACCGCGATGTACTGGTTTGAATCGCAAGGTCAGAATAATTAATTAGTGTGAGAATAATGTGTACCATATATTTTAATGACTTTTTCCTTTTCCGTTGGGTTGGGTGAGTATCGGCAGTTCTTCCCCTCCGACGTGTCGCAACCTTGCCGTGGTGGAGGGGCTTGCGTGCCGCTGGGATCCGTGAGGCTATGCCGGATAGGGCTTCCCATATCGGACAGGCTCGACGGGGAGCGGCCAGACGAAGAGCGACACATCAGTTGGAAAGCCGCCTGTTCTGTCAGGCGGTCCGACGCCTGTCCCGTATCGGGCGGCCGGTCGCAGGGAGGACGGGTCCGGCGTGCACTAACCCTGCCGTCGGGCGGTAACCGTC